>CABEEJ010000587.1:105757-140109 GCA_901482245.1 Timema douglasi
CCCCCCCCACAAAAAAATTTAACTTGAATCCATGCTATCTTCTTGAAATGTTAACGGTCAATCTTTTTTTTAAATGATTTATTTGTATTATTATATCTAGTGGTATATCATTATCAAAGACCTTGAGAATATTATATCATGGATGTGGAGTTTATCAGGCTAATATATTTAAAGCAATGGACACATTAAGGATATTTTCTAAAAATTTGCTTTAGTGATTTTGGTCAAATTTCACGTAGACCTATTGATAAATGATAGGCTGCTCAATATCAAAATATTTTTATATTTTTAATGTTAGTCTAAAACTTGATATAATCCCAGAAACCCTGACCTTTCTCAGTTCATGTTTAACTATACACTGCCACCTTATTTAAAGGTAAAATTAATGATGATGAACTTATTATTTTAAGGTCACCTAATTGATCAGGTATTGACATTTATATACTAGAAAATTCAAGTATTTGAGAGTTTCAATTGTATTTTTTTTTCCTGATTTTATTTTAGTTTACTTTAAGCTCCTTATCCGACAACTTAACTAAGATCGCAGTCTGTCTGTCCTTTCTGCTTAGCGCGTGGGTTCAATTCCCGGCAGGGCAGAAAATAATTATCACTAGGGAAACAGGGGCCTTCCCTATCACGTTGATAAATTGATGGCTTGGGGGCCAGGTGTTGTGTCTGTACTAGATTTAGGTTGGTTTTTAGGTCGAGTGCTGATATATTCAGTCAGCTCAGAAAGTTATAATAAATTATAATAATGTAAGCTCATTTTTAATAGTTCCATTTGACCTTAATATTTATAGAATATACACGCTTCTTGTAATTACTCTAATGGAGTAGATATGAGGAAAGAGGAAGTTAGGGCAAATGTACCCGCATTTTCGTGGAGCAATGGTGATAAACTATTGATAAAAAATACAAAGTCTATCCTCCGTCCACCTAGAGATAAAAATTTTCTGTAGTGGTGGCTTGTGGTGGAGTTAAATTGTAGAGGTGGAACGAACCTAGGGCCTATTATACTTCAAAATATATGTTAAGAAATGAGTGGGTTATAAGAAGGGGCCGGGGGGTACGGGAGAGGTGAAGGGGTAAATAGGACATATGGAGGATATAGGAAGGGGGGGGGGGGTTATACAATTAATGTCGGGCGAAACTTAAAATTATTTTAATTAACTAATTGATGATAAAAAATTGAAATATGATTTAAGAACATAGCGGGTCTACAGAGGTTGACATTCATTCATTTACTACTTTATTTTATCATCACGTCTTACTGCCCGTTCGGGTTGGATGGTTATGTATTAGTTACACTAAAGTGTTAGGGATAAGGAAGGTTGAATTTAGAGGAATTGCACCTGTGAGAGTGGAAAACTATTAAAGAAAAAGCCACCCTCAGTGCACCTGGCCAGGATCGAACCCATATCTGTCATCGGCTGTCTAGTCTATTGCGAAAGTAGCGTCTTATACAATGTGGTCACCGATCCTCGTTTGAAAATGTTTCTGGTGTTAACACCCTCAGTAGAAGTTAATCTCAAGTATAAATGTTGACATTTGGGATTATCTTTATTTTATTAGTTCCATTTAATCAGTTGAAATTATTTTACAGAAATATTAATTTAATTTTTTTTCTTTTTAAAAATTTTCCATAAAAAGTATAAGAATTTTTTTCCAAGACAGACAATTTTCACCGAAAAATTTTCCGTCCCACATCTATAATTTTACCCGAATGGAATTCGAACCTTGATCCCCCTGTCAACGGCAGAATCAGAACTAGTTGAGACTGACATTTGAGTCCACCGATGCAGGTCTTTAAGCTCTTCTTTCTTCGACACACACACAAAAAGAAGTTACTACTAACCTACTGCAACAGAATCATATTTTATATAATTTTTTGTTACTGCTACGAAAAGATTAGTAGTTGTTAACCACGAATTAAAGGGGAAAGAGGGAATTCTAAAACAAACATTACAATCTAGATGGGGTGGGTGAAGGTACAAGGAGGAATAGGGTTGGAATAAGAGGGAGTGAGAGCTAAGAGAAAGAAGACAGCAAACATATTAAACAATAAAGAGAGCAAGAGATACTCTTTATTTCACTACTTTATACGAAAAGAAAATAGCATCATCCCTGTCGTGTTTACCGTTAAAATAATAGAATTATCGTTTCTTTAGGGAGAGAAATGACGGGTTGACGTGTAGTGGTTGTCTTGGTTATTTTAGGCCTTCCTAGCTGGGAGTGGGGGAAGGGACAGGTACTTGATCTTTTACCCACTGTAATTAACCTAGACCTTGTGAAGGTATGTTAAGGTAATACATAGAGATACAGAGCCGGTATAATTTCTCTTTTTTTTTCCTCCGAAGAACAATGAGCTATCAATGACGAAAAGAATGTGAAAGCTAATATACCATTATTGGTAAAAAAGAAATGAGTAGGTCAGTAATATAAGAAATATTTAAAAAATGTAGTGACTCATTTGTTTCTATGTTAATTATAGACGGAATTAAAAAAAATTAAAACTATTATGTTCAACATTTTTAGGCATACACAATTTTAGTTTATTTGATGTGCTTGATTGTATACTCTTTTGTTTAAAATAATATACATAGGCGTATTAATTTATACAATATATTCATAATTATATAAATCATAGGTTACCAAACTGTGTCTCGTACATCGGATTCTTAGTGGGTCATAAAATGTTTTGGTAATGTGTGAAAGGTTGAAACTATTTTAATGTAGAAAAATCACGAAAAAAATAAATGGTACAGAACTCTACAGGGACTTTCTCACTCCATTGTTTCAAAATGGAGATATTTACTCAAAACTCATAATATATGTGAAACGAAATAATATACACTAGCAAAACTGAACAAAAATCATTGAAACATTTTTTGATTTCCTGTATGAAATTTTATAATTTTATTTTTAAATAATTAAAGTCCTCATTTGTATATTTGGATCAGTAAAAAAGATGGGCCCACAAGGGTCAACACTTCGTATTAAAATTTTGATTTCCAGTTAAAATTTTCTTCTTTTGATTAGTGATTGCATGCCTTCAGATAGTTCCTCATTTATAAATCTAGACCAATAAAGAAGGTAAATATTGACTATTGAGTCAAAAATGAGAGAGGAAAATTTCCCCAAAGAGGTTAAAGGAGAAACGAACAACAACATTTTGAGAAACTTATTTACTTACTCTATGGAATTAGAGAATTATTGTTGCGTTAAAACTTAAGGTTAGTAATATCTCTGAACAACTAAAACTCACAAAATTGTATTAATATATTTGCCAATATCTCCGAAACTAACGGATTTATAAAAATATATTTCAAATATAAGTTATTTATTTTAATAGTAATAAAATTTTACAATTATAAATTATTTGATATCCCAAATTGTTGTGGAGATACGGAAATTTACACATCTGTAAGAAACCTTAAAAGTCATTTTTAATGGAAAATGAAAATAGTAATTTTATTTATAAAATTAATCAACGCCAAAATACGAATTTTAATAAAAAACCTTAGAGCTTATTTTGAGGAAAAACGACTCTTCTCTTTTCGCACTTTATTAAACTACTCTTGATTTTAGGGTTAACTGCATTGTAAAAACAACTTTTAGTGTTTGGGGGTCATGAAGTGTTGACATTCATCAACATAAAAGGTTAGATTTTTTTTTGTCGCAATACTTTACGTTTTCGAAAAACTAAAATTATATATATTTACGTATAGCTTGAAAATAGTTTTTTTTAAAAGTTTTGAAGAAAACATTTTATTATAAACAGGACTACATATTAGCAACGATAAGTTAATTTTATACCTTAAAATGTTACGATGATATGATAAAAAATTAAAATTTACGCATCAGACACCAACCCTTAAAATCATTTTGACGAAAAATTGAGAGAAGCATTTTTTTAAATACTGATCAATGCTTATAAATAGAATTTAATTAAAATCTTTAGAGCCGACGTTGATAACATTGATTTGTTCTAGTTTCGCCCTTCAGTAAACTACCCTTAATTTTAGAGATTGACGTCCATTTCTGGTAACCCTATTAAAGCCTTAGATACCAAGTTTTAGCCCGATTGGTAAAATAGTTTAAAATTTACTCCGAGGTATAGAAAGACAGACAGAAAATCCAAAAACAAATTTTTCGGATTCGGGAGGTCATGCAACGTCAAAATTTAACAAAATCTCGAATTAAATTTTTTTTTACAATCACAATACTTTTTCTGCCTGTAATGTAAAATGGTAAAATAATGTCAGCAGAAGCTTGCAAAAGAGCGCATGCTTCACTATGATAACTATACATATGTTTGGTAAAAATATATTTAATAATGAATTCAAAAAAAGAGTAGTTAAAAAGATAAAATAACCCCTCAATCTCTCCCCCCCCCCCCTCTTTGTCTAATGTCCATTAAATTTAGGTGTTTCGTGAAATTTGGTCATTCTTATAAACAGTGAGCTACGTATCAAAAAAGTTTAAGAACCACAGCTATAAATATACATTTTTTCTTTTGAAATGTAAATATTTACTAAAATTAATATTCCTCAATTTTTAAAGACAACGAAAGCAAATGACGACCGGTACAATGTAGCCATCAGTTGATTAGAATGTAGACCTACTGCAACATTATTTAGTAGTTTATCTTTTCTTTTACTCGCCGCGTTTTCCATAACGTTTGGGTTGTACGCGTTGAGTTAACGTTAATGAGTCAGGGAAGAGGAAGGTTAAAAATAGATAAATTATGCGTGCATTTTTTTGGAAGAAGTGGGGTAAGCTCTTTAGAGCAGTGGTTCTCAAAAGTAGGTCCGCGGACCCCCATGGGTCCTTGAGCTGTTCCCGAGGCGTAGTCCACAACAACCACCAAAATTTTACAAAATAAAAATCTAAGACAATAACAAGCTTCCTCTCCCCCTCAACCACCTACACATTGCTTACTTTTCAAAACTGTGCTACAAGAAAAACAAATATATAAATAGACTTAACATTTGTCCGGAGTTTCGAGTTAAAGTGTCCAGCCTTTAACCTGATCTTCAAGAAGTGACGGGGGAAAAAAAAGGAGAGTTTTACTTACCTCACTAATACTAGACACAAATGAATAAATTTGAACTTTTTCATTTTTTTAATAAATTTCCATGTAGGCCCAACTAACATGTTGTGTGCTAACTACAGGGTTATTCAAAAGTAATGGTGCAAAAGTAAAATGGTTTTGTTCCATAAACGGACTGACAATAATCGTCATGGCATGAAAAGACAGAAGAAGTCACCAAGCTTAAAACGCACTACAGGTGCTCAATGTGGGCACACGGCAGACGTCTAGACGGTATTCCAGTTCTGTCCCAGAAGTGTCCCAGCATATCCTCGGACATCAATCCCACAGCTGCAGAGACGCGTTGTTTAAAGGTCGTTCAGTTGCTGTGGCAATGGAGGCATGTATAATTCATTCACGAGCTAAGTTTACCTGGATGACAGATCTAAATGTTTCTAGAAGTAATTCCTAATATATCCTTACGCCAACAGCTGATATCTATTAACGAAGAACTTAATTTAATGGTTTGTATGAATACCCAAACATATTAAGGATAATTATGTGGTGCGTATGGGCGATTATAATTCATTCACGAGCTAAGTTTACCTGAATGACAGATCGAGATGTTACTAGAAGTAATTCCTAATACATCCTTACGCCAACAGCTGACATCTATCACTTTGGATGACTGTAATGAAAACAGATGGTAATATATTAATGTGATAGTTAACCACAGTAATTTAGGCCAATTTTATTTATATATTTATTTGAGGTCGGACACAAAGTTTATTTATAGTTTTAATCCACTTAAAAAAAATTATTCACACCATTTTCACAAAAACTTCTAACGAACATAGCTTCAAAATGGTGACTGACGAATTTAAACCATATGGTTGAACATGACGGTAAACAAGTTTTTTTTACAATGATGTAAACACGCAGTTAATGAACATATTTTATTCAGTTAAATATTTCAAAATAAGATAAAATCATTTATTGTATGTAAAAAAAAATGAAAATTTTCTCTTTACCAAGTAAATACGATGCCTTTATTAAAAGGTATTGATGTGTGCACTATATTACACAAAATCAGTAACGTTCTAAAACGAAACATAAGTACTTTTAATAATGTTTAAAATAATGTTTTGATTTGGATAAAAAAAAATTATTTAAAAAAATTAAATAGTATGAGAAAACTTAAATTTACGTTATTTTGAATGTAAGATATAATAGGTAATTAGATATCTTTACATTTATAACAAAACAGTGATCTTTTACAAGTGTTGGCAAAACAAAACCTAAACATATGATTTTCAAACTGTCATCTAGGTAAAAAAAACCTATCGTGGACGGACTTTACACGGTGTCCTTGATGTATCTCCACAAAAAGAAGTCGCGGGTTATAAGTCTGCTGATCGTGGAGGCCAGAACAATATTGGCAAATCCTCTTGTCCGGCATGGCCGATCTAACGTCCCAGTCGGATTGTATTCAGGTATCGACGAACATCCCGGTGGCAGTTACCATGCTCAGGCAAGAACTTGATGCCATTACCCTTCCTTTCAATCCATTACTTCTCGGTTAGCGTTGACACTTCTCTCACTACAGGCCTTCGGTTTTGCACCGTTATTTTTTAATAACCCTGTATTATAATAATTATTATTATATTCATTACTATTACAACTAAAGTAAGTGCAAAAATAAAAGAATGAAAAGACACATTTGACTCGGAATTACTGTGATAAATTCTCAGTTTTGTAGGTTTCCTAACATGAATTATTAATATGGAGGGTGTAGCGATGTTATTTTCTATACATAGGATGGATTAGATTCTAATGATTAGAAAAAACGGGGGAGTCCACCGATCTCAAAGATTCTCTTGGGGGGTTGGCGGGTTGAGGGGCGGGTCCTTGAATTGTAGGAAGAGGGGAATCATTCCTTTAGAGAAATAAAACACCACTAGTACACACCGAACTGAACTTAAATAACCCCGTATCAAATAATTCAACCCATAACGGGAGTGAAGCATTGAACCATGTGACCACCAATGGTAGGTTAGGGTGGCTGCCTTGGTCAGAGTTAACCTATCAATCGCTGTCAGGCCATATGGTTTAACGTTAAAGTGTAGGGAACGCGAGAAAACAATCGTTAATATTTTTGTAGTTTTTATAGCAAAATTAATTTGGACAAACTAAAACAAATATGTCTCCAGTATAAATATAGAGTATAATTTTCTTCACATGGTGATATATCACCTTTTGTTGAATATCTGTCATGAGCATAGCAACATTAGATGAGAAATTTTTTAAATTGAGAGAAAAAACTGTCATTAAATTTCCAGGTATTCAAAAACTAGTGATATCTATCTAACTAGTGATATCAATGTGTGAAGAAAATTAAATTCTGTACAAAAACAATATTTTATTTGTTTTAACCAAAAAAGTTTGTTTGCTATTAAAATTGCATAAACACCTTTTTTCGTGTTATCTGCATCCCTATCTTATTATTATTATCACCGCGTCTTACTACCCGTTCGGGTTGTACGCACTTACGCTAATGTGTAATGGTAGGGTGATTGTGAGATGAAATGAAGGACCTACAGTTTAACGTGGAATCCGAACCACGGTGGAGACCTGGAATTCCTCACATTCACAAGATGTCTTGTCAGAGGTGAAGGAAGAGTTTGGTAATTAGATAAATCTGTGCCGGGATCTAGGATTGAACCCCGGCCGCCAGCATAGAAGTCTGACACCTTACCCCTAGACCGCCAGGTCACCGTTGTATCAATATAAAGAGGAAAGATCGCTGCCACTTCTCAATATCAGAAACTTGTCTATTGTGAGTCTAAGATCAAACTATTTTAATTTTCAGAGAAAGGATAGACTTAAAGCCCTTTTACATAGAGCCTAGTCTTATAGCTCCATGAATATGCTTAAAAATTCGATGGAGATGATCTAATTTTACATTTTCACACAATTATTTCTACTTTTAAAATTCAAAATATAGGGTTTTTAAGGAAAAAAGAGAGCACTGTTGAAATCTTCCGACTTTATTTTGGCGTGAAACCTATATTGAAATAACGCATCGTAGAGTTATATATTAAGTAAGATCTGAACGTCTGTGTAGCAGGTTCTTGCGTACAAATACAGACCTGATATTAAGAATATTTATTGTCACTGTCAAAGATATGATAAAGGTCCTTTAAGGAGAGTATTCAACCATTCTTTCCATTTGACTGGGGGGATGGGCGTAGTAAGTTTAACCACATAAAAATAGGTTTTCATAACGATCAGGAAATACAAATTTTGAAGATACTAGAACAAACAAAACATTTTGTTGGAAACCATTGACTCGACCAAAACACAGTAAGTGAACGTAACATGTGAGAAATTGTAATAGTCTTTGAGATAGCCTAGGGTGTAAGTAATTTGGACGTAACCCTTCATGAAACAATGTAACAGTTAAATCATGTGAATGTACATAAAACCACAAACTCATTCCATTGTTGTTGGCTTTATCAAATCATCGGATTTTTATGTCACGGGTTTCATGTTTTAGTTTTCTGCTCTGAGCGATGCATATTTCTATGAATATGAATAAAGTTTCAAATCAAACGAAACATAGGTAGATTTGAGAGGAATAAACTGTGTATAAATTATGACAGAGATACAGATAGTAGTTCATTCAATGGGTAATAAAAGTATATGGTACATTTGTTGTGTATAAGTTGGTAGAAACGGTATTTCTTAAGGGTCTGCGAACAACGTAAAAAATAGTAACTATCACACTTAGATAAGATGAAGCATTTTAACGAATAATTCATAGATAAATGTTTCGATTTTACAAATACTTAAACCAATAGAAAAATATTTGAGGATGGAAATTTATTATTACTTTGATGATACCATTTATTATTATTATTATATTCATAAAGTTTGGAGATAAATTAAAGAAGATTCAAGTCCATTTTTTTTTCTGATTTAAGTCTCGTATCCAGATTTTTATTTTACCCAAAAAATACATAAAAAAAACTTGAGAAATAAAATAAACGAAATTTTAAATCTTATGGTTTGTTTATTTTAATTTATAATTTGGTTCATTATAGGTATTTAGTTGCTATGAAAAGTATAAATGGTAAATAAATGATCAAATTTGTTTGATATATTGTGAATTATTATTCAGAGACGTTATGAATAATGGTACTGCGAGTTCTCAGTGTGGAAGTGTATGTAGTAAACAGGAACTTAGGACAGAATTTTTACAGTTTTTATATCTAAATCCTTTTTTTTGTAATGAATCATATAACCCCGCAGTAAGAATATATGACTAATTTTCTTCACATAGTGATATCAATAGTTGTTGAAAATCTCTTTTCAGGATGCCGGTATTAGATGAGAAACTTTTTAAATTAAGAGAAAAAGTTGGCATTAAATTCTAGAGCAACTTTGGCAGGTATTCAACAACTGTGGATATTACCGCGGGAATAATATTAAATTCTATGTTCCCACTGAAAAACTATTTGAATTATTTTGATTGTGTTTCTTTATAAAAAAAAAACCCTGCAAAAACACCGCCCTTAGCTCGAATGTCCTACATTCCCATCTTAAGTGTGTGTCCTATAATTATATTGGGACCTAATCATTACTATACATAGAAATGTACCTTAAAAGATAATTCATAATCGTAGTTTGAATTTTTTTTATCTCTGTAAATTGTAAATTGAAATAATAGTATCTGTACAACAAAGTATATAAAATTTTAATGAAAGGTCATTTTTTCGTGAATCTCGGAGTTAATTTCGGTTTTACTTTAATGGTGGTGTAACTTAGTAAAACGAGACTTAATAATTTAAAATATATATATATATATATACACACACACAGTAGCCTCGTGGCTTCCTTGCTGCTGGCTGACAGTTCACAGCTGACTTCTGACAGTCAACATTTAGATATATACCTAAATTTTGACTCTCAGAAGTGACAGATGCTAAACACATGCTTTTACAGATCATATGATTCGGTGTAGGGATACATAATTTGGTCTGGTAACGTTTCAAAGCTGTTAGCTGTCATTCAGCACCAAAGAAACCATGGGGCTACTGTAGTTCCTTCGACGTATACAAGAATGTATACTCCATTCACGGTAGGAATTACTCTCTGAAAGGTCCTTTTCCCTACCAATACCTTACTATATAATAGATTTCTGGTAGGGAAAAAGGCCTTTCAGAAAACAATTCCTACCGTGAACAGACTTTATTTGTAATGCTGAGTTAGCCTAGCTTCCCTGAGACGAGAGGTTCGATCGTCCGCTAACAGATGGCGGAAGCGGCAGCTGTTGTTTAGACTTTAGTTTCAAACAAATGTACTACATCCATGAGTTTGGAAAGTTATGTTGGCAAGCGTTCGCTTTACGTGACATCTTCACTAGACAAAAAGACGTGGTGATATTTGTCGTAGAATTTAATTGGGTGATATAGTTTGTTTTAAATTCCTTTAGGGAATGTTTTAATTTACTTCACGAGGAGATTTTTTTTAAAGAGTTTTACAGATTTTTTAGCACACTCTAATCTCTTCAGACTCTCATATTATCAATCTTTAACTAATAATAGTTCCAGACTATTATCCACTCTGATCCCTGGACACTTTAACATTCTTCCCACTCACAAATAATTATATGTATATTTTACGGTGAAACATTGATTTTCAAAACATTATTAAATCGAAAATTTTATATAAACTTTATATTAATGAAGTATGACTAATAAATTTAAACTATATTTTATTTAATATAGAATTGTAATTAAATATGTGTATATAGTTGTATCACTGGCTTAAGAAAGGGCACACGCTTTCAATGGCCCATTTAACTCAGTTTGTGGTATAAAATTGCTGTATTAATACATTTAAAAAAATACACTCTTAAGGTGGGAATGTAAGAAAAGTGAGAAAAGGCCATTTTATCTGCCTTTTTATACCAAAACATTTTAATGAGAAATAAATTAAATATTGCTACAGTAGAACCAGAGTTTAATTTTCTTCCAATGGTGATATTAAAACTTGTAATTATAATAAAGGTATTAGGTGATAAACCTTGTAAATTAAGATAAAAAGTCGTATCAATTCCAGTACACCGATATTCAACAATTTTTGATAAAATATGAATAAAATCAAACTCTATATTTCTTTCTGGCACAATATTTTATTTAGTTTGGCTAAAAATAAGGTTTCTGTAAAAATTGAAAAATACCAACCCTTTCTCGCGTCCCCTACACTCCCACCTAGAGAATGAACATGTTATTTGGGTTCTAGTTGAACAATTAGTATTTAATTAGTGAGAGGAAGAAAAAAAAAGTTTCTTCAACACCACATGTCAGTGTTGTCAGGTTATACAACATATAAGATTACACTAATTATTTAACGATGAGAAAGATTGAATCAAAAGGAAACGTGCCTTTATTTGAATGGAAGGAGTGAGTGGTAGACTACTCAGGGGAAAATACCACCCTCAGTACACCTGACCTAGATTTGAACCCCAATATTCTTATCACATGTAACCCGTCTCATCACGACCGTAAACAACGTTGTTAATTATTTAAATTAAGAGATCGGCGTTGAGGAAGTTATCAAATTTAAATAATTCCAGCATTAGCGTGGAGAGGATCTAGTAAAATAACAATTGGAAGAGATATAATTAATAAAAAACAACCCCACCAAGTAGAGATACGATACCCAATCTCCCCATCACTAACGATCCACTTTATTGCATGAATAGTGCCTTAGAGCACGTGATCAGTGATCTGGGGGAAATACCAGCAACCTAAAACATTTATAAATTCGATCATCTTCACACACAAGGAGTAATCAACATTTCAATTAATTTTACTCACTTATAACTAAATAGGTCTAAGGTGTTCGCTATGCTGGATCGAAAAGGTGCGAGCGATGTAACCTGGACCCCCTATCCTCCCACCACCACCCCCACTTCTCCATCAAACAGTGAACTCCAAAGAGGCACCCCACTAAGACCCGCCAGGGGGTTTCTGTCTAGGATAACACTGTTATAACGAGACTTTGAAACAGCTCGTGCAACAAAAGAAGAGCGGGTTTCTCTTTTTTTTTTTTGTAATAATTTTTTTTTCCTAGATTGTTTAGGGCAAAAGTATGAGGTGTAAGCCCTTATGATTTTGGTTTACATTTATTTCAGTTACTACCAATTAGCGATTTTTTTAAGGTGCTAGAATAGATGAACAGAAATTCATAAATATCAGAAACCGAGTAGGTTTTTATCTTTCCTGATTGAGGCTATCCGTCCAACAGAAGAATAACAAAAAGAAGAGTAAAAATACAAATATATATAAAGTGTTTGTTTGTTAATTCTCAAAGATCCATTATATGCTTATATACCTATGATTTTTACTTTTAATTTATTTGCGGACTGGAGCAGGTTCATGAACCACCAGTTGGGAGACACTGCGGTTGGAAAGGTCTTCTACTTAGGAGATGTTCAAAATAATTAATATAACTATGATCCGAGTTCAAGCGTCCATTAACATCCTAAACGCATAAAAAACCATTAATAAATCACCATGGTGGGTGTTAATCGCGGTGTATAAATACTAATGAGTAGAAAGGTAATTTAAAGAGCTTAAAGGAAATGCACCATCATTATTGTGGAAAGGGATGGGATAACCATTACGACACAATATATTAGGAAATCCATCGCCAATGCATCTGTTTGAAGATTCGAACCCTAGACCTACCCTCTGCTGTTAATCTAGTATATCTAGTATCTGGTATAGTGTGAGACTGACACCTTTGATCATGTGACCCCTGGTATGGACCAAGAAATTAGTTAGTAAAAATACTTAATTACAATTAATAATAAATAAAACAATCAAATACAGTAAAGAGGGGTATGTCTGCGTTAGTTAGGGTAAGTAACCATGAATTATAAATTAGGTGAGCAAAGTTATTATTATTATTATTATTATTATTATTATTATTATTATTATTAGCACCGCGTCTTACCACCCGTTCGGTTTATACGCACTTACACAAATGTGTTATGGTAGGGTGGTTGTGAAATGAAATGAAGGACCTACAGTTTAACGTGGAATCCGAACCACGGTGGAGACCTGGCATTCCCCACATTTACAAGATGTCTTGCCAGAGGTGAAGGAAGGGTTTGGTAATCAGATAAATCTGTGCGGGGGTGAGCAAAGTTAAAAGGCATAAGGCCACTCACTCTGAGTGAGCTTCTTTGTTACTCTCTTCTAACAAATGTGAACAGAAAAAGCATGGTTTATCTCCTCAGTAAATTATGTCTTAATAGTTCACCAAGATAAATTGTAGATATCAAGTTGTCATTCCTTCTACTGGATTATATACTAACAGACGTCTGAACCAAATTATTGTACACACATACAAAAAAGGGGGGGTTGGGATCACTTAATTAGTAAAGTACTAATGCCTTCTTTTTTTTTCTCCCAACGTATAAATTATTATTTAATTCCTTGAACTATACTTCAAAATGGATGTCAGATGCTACTGATTTTCTATTTAGATAGTCATTTCCAATCATACATAGACTTTCAACCCTTATATGGACCAGACCAGATATGACCATATAAGAATCGCTAGTCCATAATTATATAACGAAAGATATTTACTGTATTATGGAAGCTCCCTGCTTTTAGTCATCACACAAAAGCAATGCTCTGTAGGTCTGCATAGACTAAGACAAATCCCCTGATCTTACTGAGGGTATGGGATATCCCCTACATTTATTCAAGTGCACTCGTTAAGACGTTCGTGAAATTGAGAGCCCATCTCACACCCGGATAGCACTTAACTTAGATAGTTAATACAAATAAAACCAGAAGTCTTATGATCCCATATAACTTCATGGATAGCATCTAGCTTTTGTAATCAATACCTCTCTGACCAGACGTCTTAAGAGCCCATCTCACTTCATAGATAGCATCTAGCTTAGGTAGGTAATACATCTCTGACCAGAAGTCTTATGATCCCATATAACCTCATGGATTGCATTTAGCCTAGGTAATTAATATCTCTTTGACCAGATATCTTAAGAGCCCATCTCACCTCATGAATAACATCTCACTTAGGTAATTAATAAATCTCTGACCAGATATCTTAGGAGCCTATCTCACCTCATGAATAACATCTAGCTTAGGTAATTAATTAATACATCTCTGACCAGACGTCTTTAGAGTCCATCTCACCTCACCGATAACATCAGCTTTGGTAGGTAGTACAGCTTTAACCAGACGTCACATCATGGTGTGGTCTTCTATATTCGTGTTCTCCTTGAGAAAATATTGAAATCGAGGAAAATAAAATCAATTTTTCTATAGTAAAAAAATAATTAAAAAATATGTATATTTTAAAATAAAAACTTCTATCAAACTGATCCCAATGTAACTGTTTTCAAATGAAAAATGTAGAAAAAAGAGATTTTTAACGGGAGGTGTAGGCTGTTGTTTGAATATTATTTTAATTGTCTGTGGAATAGGCTATTAAAATGGTGGACACGTTTATTAAAATTAAGTATACAATCCACCGAAAGAACTTTAGAGACTATTAATGGTAGAAATAACAAAACTATTCGGTAAAAGACCTTGGTTTGATACTTGGTAATAAATTAGTGTACATTATATAACATAATTTATTTTAATAGGCAATTTATCACACACACATCAATATTCCTTTTATAAAGGGGTTCATCATTAAAAGATGGGAGCTTAGAGAACGCTAATAAAGAGAAGTGTTTTTAAAATTTTTGTAGCAAAATTTTTTGGTCAAAATAAATAATTTTCTCCAACAGTTGTTTAATGTCTGTCATGAGCATAGCGGCATCAGATGAGAAACTTTTTAAATGAAGATAAAAAGTTGTCATTCAATTCCACGACACCTTTGACAGATATTCTACAATTGTTGATATCACCAGGTGAAGATAATTATACTCATGTTTCAAATGGAAAAACATTTGATTTATTTTGGTCAATAAAAATAGTTTTTCTATAGTAACTTTAAAAAACACTGTTCTTAAATCGTGTCCCCTGTATGCACAACATAAATAACCGTAGTTATAGAGGGAGATGGAGACTTTTAACATTGTATTATATCCGTTAGATAAATTATAATTAACCTTACATAAAATCCACATATGTTTATTTTTAATGAAGTTTTTATTCAGGTGACCTATTTTTTAGTGTTGAGATCAGTATCATAAAGTTTATATAAAAATATACATTTTTGATCCAAATGGATAAAATATTGCTTCTTTATGTAAGTTTAATTTTTTTTACATATATTAATAACAAATATTCTTATATATTTGTCATGATTGTAATGGAATTTGGATGAGAAAATTTTCAAACAAATGAAGATAACTAGCCTATATGTAAATGATTGGTACAGAATAGTAGAATATATTTTCTCACTCCCTCTTCTAAAAATTGAGTTATTTACTAAAAACTCGATACACATTTGAATCTAAATATTATATTTTGTTACATAAACACTCCATCAAAGAGCTTAAATGAAATAATAAACAGTGTTACAGAAACATATTGAAAAAGTAACATCTCTAATCACCAAGAGTATAACAAGCGATTTTACAAGACTCAATTTAAAAATATATATTAGCCAATATCTTGAAAAACTATTGATTTTATAAAAAATATATTTAGAATAAAGGTGGTTTATTTTTAGTAGTAACACAACTTTTAACAGTAAGTTATTTCGTATCTCAAAGAGTAGCGAAGATATGATCCAAGTTTGAAATGTTTGCCTATGTAAAGTACCCTCAAATTCATCTCCATAGGAAAATTTGTTTTACATTTTGTTTGTAATGTTAAATAATGTCTTGATACGAGATTTATTCAAACACCCTTGGAGAAAATCTTTGAGAATATCGCTTCTATTCTCCTTTCACACTTAAATAAACTACCCTTAATTTAAGGGCTGGATATATATAGTTCCAAAATTATTCTGAGAGATGTTAAAAAAACTTCATATACCAAGTTATAGTCCAATTAGTAATTTTTATTTATATTTAGCCTCAGTGCCAGTAATAGACACGCAAACAGAATTGTAAAAAATAGTTTTTTTGGTTTTAGACATCCATCAAAATCTTAAGTTGGATTTTTTTGACGATCAAACTAATATCTCTTCCAGAAAAGTGCAAGAGAGTAAAAATCATACTGAATGCATCTATAGAAACGAATTATAATTTACTGTCACAAAAACAACTTGTGTTAGAAAAATAAGTTTCAAAACTCATTGCCTTAACTTACGTTTTTTACATTAATTTTTAACTTTAACTGACTCCAGTTGTAGTTATAGTTCCAACACAGTTGACTTAATTCAAGCCGCCCAGAAGCTGCTCGGTTGGTAAACTTATCCTTGCATGAACTTTCAAATTTAGTATTATTATTATTATTATTATTAGCACCGCGTCTTACTACCCATTCGGGTTATACGCACTTACGCTAATGTGTAATGGTAGGGTGATTGTGAGATGAAATGAAGGACCTACAGTTTAACGTGGAATCCGAACCACGGTGGAGGCCTGGCACTCCCCACATTCACAAGATGTCTTGTCAGAGGTGAAGGAAGGGTTTGGTAATCAGATAAATCTGTGCCGGGACCGAGGATCGAACCGCGGCCGCCAGCATAGAAGTCTGACACCTTACCCCTAGACCGCCAGGTCACCCTCCAAATTTAGTAAAAAGAAATAGTAAACACATGTGCACACTTCACGCTAAATTAGGAGATACATGTGCGTCCTTTGCGTGAAATTAGAAGACACATGTTCATACTTCACGTGAAATTAGAGGCCACGTGTTAATACTTCACGTGAAATTAGAAGACACGTGTTCATACTTCACGTGAATTCAGAAGACACGTGTTCATACTTCACGTGAAATTAGAAGACACGTGTTCATACTTCACGTGAAATTAGAAGACACATGTTCATACTTCATGTGAAATTAGAAGAAACGTGTCCATACTTCGCGTGAAATTAGAAGACACGTGTTCATACTTCACGTGAAATTAGAAGACACGTGTTCATACTTCACGTGAAATTAGAAGACACGTGTATCATACTTCACGTGAAATTAGAAGATGCGTGTTCATACTTCACGCGAAATTAGAAGACACGTGTTCATACTTCACGCCAAATTAAAGACAAATGTTCATACTTCACGTGAAATTAGGACATTCATGTGCGTCCTTCACTCAAAATTAGAAGTTCCCCTTACATCTTATTTGTGTAAACCAGAGGTTAGCAACTGGATGAACGCGATAGAACATTCGATCTCGTGTTAATTTCAATTCGATCACGGGCATCTTCTAATCTCGCATATGCTATTTGGATGTCACCAAAAAACCTTGATCGGTCATAATTGGTGTTATCGATCGAGACCCTAAAAGGTTGCCAACAGCTGATGTAAACTATAAAGCGAACTGAAATATATTTATCAGTTCCGGTTCTTCCAATAAACATTTCAAGTTAACGGTTCTGATCAGATAAAAATAAAAGTTCAGTTTTTTTTCATGTTGGCTATGAGGAAGGGTTGTGCAACATGAGATATAGAGGAAAGCATATCGATGGTTGTTTTTTCTTCTACTGTTATTTTGCTTCGCGTCTTACTACCAATTCAGGCTTCACGCTCATGTACTAATAACATTAATGGATTTAGGAATTAGGAAATTTACATTTAGAGGAAGTATACGTTGCAGGTATTTGCGTGGAGGGAGAGTGTTAAACCATTTTTGAAAAAAAAACCTTCAATACATGCGACAGGGATTCGAACTTCGACATCCCTTTCGTTTTCAGTTTATTCTACTGCGAGAGTTGCGCGTTAGATCACGTGGCCACCAAAGTGGATTATATATGATTTAGTTTGATGTATGTATTATTTTCAAGTATAATTACCGAATTCTTAAACAATTTAGTTTGTGATATCGTAGCATATGCGCTTCTTTATTAACGCATAAAATAAAAAGGCAATACATTATAAATGTAGGCAAATTAGAATTAAGTTTAAACTTATCATTATACTGAAGTTTGTTGCTTACATTCATAATTGAAGCAAATTCTAAATTTACATTTGAGTCTTATGGTGATAAAGCTGTGATTTTTTTTTTCTTTTCCAATTTCACAACCCCCCATGAAATCTACTTTCAGTTAATAAACCCTTGATTATAGTAAACAGGGTGAGAAAAAGGGGTTGCGAATTTAAAAATACACCAACAACGAAACATTGTCATCCATTCGAGATCGAGAATCAGACACAATCCTTGTGACCTGACGCCTGCACAATCGAGAATTATTTATTCCTACTTTGCGTGAACTGTTAGAAGGGGGCGATGAAAACGTGAGATGTGTAATAAATAAGGGAATTAGTAAGAAGTGACAGATAACAAATTAGGATGTTGTAGAAGACAAGAGAGATGGAGAGGGACGTTAAAAAAAAAAGCGTATCGAAGGGTGAGTGAAGAGGAAATTAGGGATTGGGAGGTGAAGGGAGGTTAGAGGCGTTCAATATGTGGACCTAGAGCCGAGAATGAGTCGGCGAAATGACTTTCAGCTGTGGAGAAAGACTGACTGGGCTGACGAAGCTGGATGCCTTTTACCCATGTTGTCACAAATTGATCGTCCTTTTCTCTTCTATCATTTCTCTCTCTCTCTCACTCTCTTGTCATCTTGTATCTTCTTTTCCGTTCTGTTTACAGGGCAACTAACATAGCGAGACTAATGGAACATTCCTACTTCTTTCTTTTTTTAAATAAAATAAAACTTTCTTGATAACATTTTCATGTACCACTATCCTCAACGGTAACTCAAACACTTTTCCTTGGTTTTTATTCTAACAAAAAAAAACCCAATCAAAAAGAAACAGATGTAAAGTTCATCTCGTTTATGTTCTTCCTTGATAAGATTTCTTAAGGGTGTATGGGAAGGAGGGGGGAGGGGTTATTAGGGAGAGAAAGCTTCATTGGTTTTTGGGTCGTGTCAGTTAGAATGGATTATTCGAATCGAAATAGTTAAGGATGATAAAAAAAGAAAGGATAAATCAAGAATAACTACTCGACGGTTGTTGTAAACGCGTTATCTTGAATGACATTTCATTAGTAGGAGGATGCTATTACCAGATGTGGGTTGAAAGCCATTTATCGGGGAAGATATTGCACCATCTTGTTTCCTAGCCGTATAGAGACTTAATTTATACACTGTTTTTCAGGCGGTGGCTCAGTGGTACGGGATACTTACTACAGCTCAATTTGCATTATAGAAACTTTTTTTTTTATAAAATACAAATATATATATATCTCGCGTTCAACGTTGATAATATTTGACGCTTTTTTTTTATTACTACGTCTTAATACTCGTTTAGATTGTACGCATATGTACTAATTACGTTAATGTGCTAGGGCCGAGGATGGTTGAGTTTTGAAAAAGTATACCCATATTTGCATGGAGAGAGAATTTATAATAATAATAAAAAAATTCAGTACATTCAGACGAGATTATATAACCTGATTATACGCATCATTGACACTCCAGTCTTTTGTGAGAGTAATGCCTTAGACCATGATACCACGGAAGTGGGTCATGAGTATTTGATTCTAAACTAAACTAAAATAACAAGAGTCCCTTTGTTTGTTATCAAGTCATTTTTTATCATACCTAGCACCGTATCTTACTACTTGTTGAATGCCAGGCCTCCACCGTGGTTCGGATTCCACGTTAAACTGTAGGTTCTTCATTTCATCTCACAATCAACCTACCATTACACATTAACGTAAATGCATATAACCCGAATGGGTAGTAAGACGCGGTGCTAATAATAATAATAATAATAATAATATTTGTTCGGGCTATACTCTTAAATACTGGGTATACTAATGGGTTAGGGAATAGGAAAGGTTGAATATAGAAGAAGTGAACCCACATTTGCCTGAAGGGAGAGTGTAAACATATTTAGGAAAAAAACACTCCCTATTCACCCCAACGGAATTCGAACCTCAATCTCCCTGTTTTTGGCGGTCTAGCTCAACATGAAGCAAGCACGTTAGCCAACTAAGACACCGAAGCAGGTATTTTTTTATTGATAATATCAATGGTTTTGTTGTGTTAATCGTTTTACAGGTGCATAACACAAATGTGCCACTCTTGGCGGTATTGGAGTAAAGTGTTCGCCTCAGGACCTGATGTTCGTGGGTTCAAACCCAGCTGAGAGCGACAGATATTTTTTTTGAGCGATAAAAATCCGCAGCGCA
Organism: Timema douglasi; assembly: GCA_901482245.1. Lineage (NCBI taxonomy): Eukaryota > Metazoa > Arthropoda > Insecta > Phasmatodea > Timematidae > Timema > Timema douglasi. The sequence goes on from CABEEJ010000587.1 coordinate 126,102, forward strand.
ACTTTCTTTCGAGAGGGGAAGTAAATTGTTTGGCTCCATGTTGAATGCTGCTTGTAAAAGAACCCTTTGGAGTTATGTGAAAACACCTTTCCCGTCAAATTTGGTATGGCCTGTCACACTCGCTAGAGGAGATTCAATGTGGAAGGCAAAGTGGAAACACCACACCTTTTGAACTCCCTTAGTACACGGGATTTTGACCAGATAGTGCAGGTAGCACTATCCAGCTGAAGGGTAAAGTCCTTGGCCAGTGCTGGATGAATAGAAATCATATCAAACAAACCTTCTGGTGGTTGGCTTAAAAAAATACACAAATGGACAATATTATTGCTTTGGCACTACATTTGATGAACCTTAAATAGTTGGTAAACTATTATTACTAGCACCGCGTCTTACTACCCGTTCGGGTTATACGCACTTTAGCTAATGTGTAATGGTAGGGTGATTGTGAGATGAAATGGAGGACCTACAGTTTAACGTGGGATCCAAACCACGGTGGAGGCCTGGCATTCCACATATTCACAAGTTGTGATTAATACTCAATAGTTGGTAACCATTTCTTGCCTACACATATTATAAAGACTAAGCCATAGCCGTGATTCGAACCAAACTCTATATTTTAAAAATTGGTGTCCAATGCCAGAAGCAAATGATAACTTGTCTGGGTTATGAGCTGTAGAAGACGTCAGTACATATATGTAAACCCCCCCTCTTCCTTCCCCCCCCCCAAAAAAAACCCCTCTCTTTTCCCACCTACCGTACATCAAGTCACTTAACGTATTCATGCTAACATTTTAATTTACTCCCTGAAATTTTTGTTTGTTGGTTTGTTTGTAAACACACACATAAAAAAATGCGTATAAATAAATGGTGTTGAAAAATCTTGCTCATGTTTATAAGTCACGATATTATTAACAAGCCCTTTGGATTTGGATGTTACTCTAAAAATATTCCGAAAACCTACTTCTATTTCCCCCCCTCCCCCCCTTCATGCCCCTTTCCTTCTACTCCCTTTCACCCACCTATTTCACACGTCACGTATCTACATTCTTAGCGTCTTCATTTAATACGCACGTGACATACACTTCATGTATATTATGCTTTCATTTGTTTAAGTCTAATTCAATATTTTAACTGAACATCTTACATTAAAAAAATAACTCTTATAAGATATATTTAAATAAGTATATTATGAGTTGTCAAACAAACAAGTTCTCAGCTTACAGTTTGATTATACTAACTTAATATTTCACATATCTATTCCGTCCTGTCTCTTTTCTTTTTCTTTCTTCACATGTGTTTCTTATTTTTCGTACATGCCATAGACAGACATGTCTTGAAACGGACAGCCGGTTATTAATGCAGAGAGAGAGAGAGAGAGAGAGAGAAAAAAATCTGACAGTAACTTACTTTTACTTTTTACGGATTCTATACTCTCCCCTCAATCCATATCTAAGTTTTGAAACCCCTCCCATCTCTCCTCCCTAAAACGCACTTGATTTTACCATTATTATCATTATTATTATTATAATTATTATTCGTTAGCCCGATGCGGAATTAAGTAACCCATTACACCTGACTGTATACATTTTTTTTTACTAACCACACCACGCCTACCAACGTAACACCTTAAGGTTAATGTTTACATTAAGTTTTCAAGCTGTCAGCGTTCAGAACTTTTTTTTTTTTACATGTCTCTCTTGAACGGATGGACGACTCCTATACACTTAAGTACAATGACCTAACGTTAAAACATTAGAAAATTTTAACATATATTATTATTTATTAAAATAATTTTTGTTTGATTTTGTTGCAAAACGCCGTCATGTATAGAGGGTTTCGTCAAAAATGAAATTAAATCTTGGCCTATTTTTATATATAAGCCCTTAGCCTTCTCACATAGGCTTAGCAATTAGATCTTTGCGGAATTTATGATTTTAAAAAAATATTTCCTTCTCACTAGAGGTCCAGGGTTTGATCTCATCCAGATTTTATGTGAAACATTGAGTCTAGAAAGGAATCAACTCAACCTAGTGAAGACAAATGAGTAAGTTCTTGAAACAAAAGTAGTGGTCCAGTCTAGAAAACTGAGATCAGTGGCCAGAGGGTTCGCTGTGCTGACCAAATGACACCCTATATCCTTAAAAGTTGGCAATGTACTCGCCAATAGACGGCAGCCGCTCGATTGTGGGCTGACGCGATAGACTTATGCATTTATAAAGATTGTATTGTAGGCCTAATCGTTAAAAAACTTTTGACCTTAAGATATTACCAATCAGCGTACAATCTTAACAAGTAATAAGACGAGGTTATAAAAATAAAATAAAAATAATTAATAATCCCTACGTTTTACCTTACCCCAAAGCAAAAAATTAGTATTTCATTATATGTATATATATATGTATATATATATATGTATATATATATATATATGTCTGTATGTGCCTGAGCCTGGATCAGAAACGGTCTGGTGAATTTTTTTCAAGTTAGTTATGTTATATGTGTTTTAAGATATACTTTTTGAAAATATTTATAACGATTTGGTTTGAAATATTTATCTGGAGAGTGTTTGGCATGACATATAAAAAGGCATACCTGTTTTGAAATAATTTTAGCCACTTAAAAATTTGTCCCTTTTATTTCTGGGTGAAGAGTAGGGGTACAAGGAGTATATTAGATAGTAGACAAAGCAAGGGGAGATGATATGGTCATATTATGAGGATGTTGGTATACATGAAATAGTAGAGGAAGCAATAGGGAGATGGTATGAGCATGTAATGGGGATGTTGGTATAAATGAAATAGTAGAGGAAGCAATAGGGAGATGGTATGAGCATGTAATGGGGATGTTGGTATAAATGAAATAGTAGAGGAAGCAATAGGGAGATGGTATGGGCATGTAATGGGGATGTTGGTATACATGAAATAGTAGAGGAAGCAATAGGGAGATGGTATGGGCATGTAATGGGGATGTTGGTATACATGAAATAGTAGAGGAAGATATAGGGAGATGATATGGTCATATTATGAGGATGTTGGTATGAATGAAATAGTAGAGGAAGCAAAAGGGAGATGGTATGAGCATGTAATGAGGATGTTGGTATAAATGAAATAGTAGAGGAAGCAATAGGGAGATGGTATGGGCATGTAATGGGGATGTTGGTATACATGAAATAGTAGAGGAAGCAATAGGGAGATGGTATGGGCATGTAATGGGGATGTTGGTATACATGAAATAGTAGAGGAAGCAATAGGGAGATGGTATGGGCATGTAATGGGGATGTTGGTATACATGAAATAGTAGAGGAAGCAATAGGGAGATGGTATGGGCATGTAATGGGGATGTTGGTATACATGAAATAGTAGAGGAAGCAATAGGGAGATGGTATGGGCATGTAATGGGGATGTTGGTATACATGAAATAGTAGAGGAAGCAATAGGGAGATGGTATGGGCATGTAATGGGGATGTTGGTATACATGAAATAGTAGAGGAAGCAATAGGGAGATGGTATGGGCATGTAATGGGGATGTTGGTATACATGAAATAGTAGAGGAAGATATAGGGAGATGATATGGTCATATTATGAGGATGTTGGTATACATGAAATAGTAGAGGAAGATATAGGGAGATGATATGGTCATATTATGAGGATGTTGGTATACATTAAATAGTAGAGGAAGATATAGGGAGATGATATGGTCATATTATGAGGATGTTGGTATACATGAAATAGTAGGGGAAGCAAAAATGAGGTGGTATGTCCATGTAATGAGGATGGTGGAGTACAAGAAATAATAGCGAAAGTAATAAAAAGGTTGTATGCTCATGTAAGGAGGATGTAGGAATACAAGAGATAGTAGATAAATCAAGAATGAAATTGTATGGGCATGTAATAAGGAAGGAGAAGGAGAGAATGCCAAAGAGAATGATGGAGATCAATTATTCAGGAGAAAGACCGCAAAGGGGGCCAAGAAAAAGATGGTAGGAGCAAATAACAGAAAGTGTTAATATGAGAGAAGAAGAATGGTGGAAAGATATGAGGAAGTTGGAGGAGTTTTACTAAACTGACCCGGCCACAGGCATGAAACAGATGAAAATGATGATCATGATCATGATCATTTACTAAATCTAGCTGAGAAATAACTTTCAACTGCAGTGCTGCACTTTTAATTAGTATTAATTCTGTTAAATTAAAGACTGAAAATGTACTCTAGAAAATGGGAGACTACAAATAAAAATGGTAAAAATATCATAGCCAGCTAATGTTTTTTGAGGTAAGGTGTTTATAGCTATATAGAATATCCTTGTTCAATCCCAGGGGAAGCCTAAAATATATGACTATTCGTAGCGTACGACATAAAGCACTTAAAAAGATGTCTAGCTTCTTTCTTCTGGATAACTAAAAGGGAAATTCAAGGTTTTTAAATATGGTTGGGTTTACTGAGTGTGTTTTTTACTAAGTGGTTTTCTATCCTACGCAAACTCTGGTACACTACTTCTAAATTCATCTTTCATCATCACTAACACATTAGTGCAATTAGTACATATACGTCCGTGTAACCCAAGAGGTTAGTTAAAGGTGATGCTAGAGAAATAGGTTATTTTTTTTGTTCTTTTAAAAGATTTCTATCCCGCAATATCTACCCACAACTATTATATCAGTACCCGACTTACAAACTAAATTATGTATGCCAGTTTGATAGTAGTATTCAAATAGCAAACATTTTCGTCAGTGCTACATAGAATCTAATAAGTTTCCCGTTTACTTTCGATACATTCAAAATTACAAAGGAAGGAACTTACTTATCTAATTACTATATAAGCTACTAGATCTAATTTAATGTTTTAATACGTTAAGCCATAAATTCTGCAGCTGTCACTTCCGATAGCTACTATAAATGCCTATAAAATAACAATAACAACATAGTATAATGTTATCAGGTTGATTGCAAAAAAAAAAGTACTTTCTAAAGGACTCATTTGATGAGAATATTTGACTGTATTAATCTAACCACAAGGAAATAAATATATTTCTATTTTTTTTAGAACCGTGTCTTACTACCCATTCGAGTTATCCACTCATATACTAATTAAGCTGATGATTTCAGGGATGAGGAAGGTTTTATACATAGGAAGTATACCCAAATTTGCGTTAAGGGTGAGTGGAAAACCATTTTTTAAAAACAAACCACAGTACACCCGAATGAGATTTGAACCTCAATCTCCCCATCACCAGTGTTAAACTGTGCGGCCACTATTGTTATTATTATTATTATTAGCACCGCGTCTTACTACCCGTTTTATTTATACGCACTTACGCTAATGTGTAATGGTAGGGTGATTGTGAGATGATATGGAGGACCTACAATTTAACGTGGAATCCGAACCATGGTGGAGGCCTGGCATTCCCCACATTCACAAGATGTCTTGTCAGAGGTGAAAAGAAGGGTTTGGCAATCAGATAAATCTGTGCCGGGACCAAGGATTGAACCCCGGACCCCTAGTACAGGGGTCTGACACCTTACAACTAGACCACCAGGTCACCCATGCAGCCACTGAAGCGATTAATATACTTATTAATATGTTTTTTTTTTATCTAGCACTCCATCCTACAACCTGTTCAGCTTAGACGCATAGGTATCAATTACGCTAAAGAGTTGGATAAGTGAGAGGTTAAATTTAAACTATACCTGAATTTTCATGGAGGGAATACCCCCAGTACACCCAACAGGGATTCGAACCCCAATCTCCCTGGCATGAAAAATATCCGGCAGTAATAAATGAAGAGTGATGGAATATTCTTCATAAAGCTCACATAGCTAGAGTGGTAAATGCTCGAGAAATATGTACTGTATTGACGTTATTTTGATCACACATATTTCGATGCACACTGTACTGTCTCTTCTTCTCTCTTCGCTAACAGGACGCTATTATAAGGTTTTACCTGGTGCGCTTCACTCAAGGTATTAATTATCTGGTACAGTCACTAGATAACCATTTGTTTTAAATATTGAAGCATAAATAGATGACGTTCACTCGTGTTCGCTCTACACTTAACTTGATTTTTTTTAATGAGTTGCGGGAAGACTATGTTAATCTTTATGTACAGGGTGATCCAAAATAAATTTCCCTCAAAATTGTGTTTAAATTTAGTTTAAGAAACAATATTGAAATGCCATCAATGGTTTAAGTTATTTTAATAATCATTATAAGAGGCCAAAAATTACATTTACTATTTCTTTCATTATAGTATTTCCAAATACAACAAGACATAGCATCATTTTTTTTTAATTGTGAGATATAACACTATACCAGGGGCTGGAAATAGATCGATCGCGTTTGACCAGTTGATCTCGCAAGCAATTTTCAGTCGATTGCGTAAGAAAACTGCATCGTCACGAAAAGGCAGACTTACCTTACATTATCCCACTATGCTACAGCTTAGATGGGGCCATAATGTAATCAAACAAGGTAAGACTGACACCTTTTAGAATAAACGGATTGTACAGTTTATTTGTTTTATATAATTTATATAAAGGCAAGAAAACAAGTATTGGAGGAAATATTGAATATGAGGAATAAATACAAGATGTATGGGGGGAAAAAGAAGAAAAAGTAGAATGGGGAAACAAAGGGATATCGCAGGTCCTTTAATACATGTAAAAATTGAATGGGGCATAAAAAATATTTCTGACCCCTTTCCTATAGCGTAGATTTAAAGTTTGAAATAAATTTTTGTCTAAAACCGTGTCAGATATGTGGTCAGGTACTAACTGAATTGTATAATCAATTTTTTGGGGGGTTCAGAACATTAGTCTTACAATGTTAAAAAATTAATCACAATAATAATGATGATATTATATAAAGTATTATTATTATTATTATTATTATTATCATCACCACGTCTTATTACCCGTTCGGGTTACACACACTTACACTGATGTGTAATGGTAGGGTGATTTGTAAGATGAAATGGAGGACCTACAGTTTAACGTGGAATCCGAACCACGGTGGAGCTCTGGCATTCCCCACATTGACAAAAACGGAGACTATTTGTGAATAGAAATAATTTCAATTTAATTTATTAAAGTGCTGGCCAACAATCATGAGACCTAAGACAGGCCAGCGTTGAAAAGTACACAAGTACCTAACAAATATGCATAATAGCTAAATAATAAAAAAAACACTAGCTAAATAATGATACATACTGATGAATAATTACAAAAAAATAGGACATAAGTTTTAATGACATATAATAAAATACAATAAATAAATAACTTGAAAGTATTACAAGTATAATAATAAACAAACAAATAAAACAGATAGTGTAAATCTAAATTTTCAAAGGCAGGGCAAGTTAGCTATACGAGAGTTCTTTAAATATATCTCTGAGTTTGGCTTTTCTTTTATGATAAAAGTCATATTCGAAAAATCTGAAATTTGCGCTGTGGATTTAACGGCCTATATGGCTCACCTTGTAAGATTTGTTGAGAGAAAATAATTTTGGATCACGCGAGATATGAGAAGGGACATGCACACCCAATAATAATAATAATAATAATAATAATAATAATGATGATGAGGGATAGTTTCAAAATATTTTAATGTCGAATATAAATGTTTTTATTGTAAGGTACTTTCTTAAATAACAATAAATAGACCGTTTTGGTGGCCGCGTGGTCTAACGCGCTACTCTCGCAATAAACTAGACTGCCAATGACGGGATGAGCAAGGCTCGAATCTCAGACGGGTGTACTGAGATTTATTTCAAAAGTTGTTTTTCCACCCTCCTTACACGCAATTATGGGTACACTACCAATAAATATAACCTTCTTGGTCCCTAAGACCATTAGCTTATAACCCTCCCTTATATTCAGGTCTGGTAGTAACGTAGTAACAATAGTATTACTATTAAAAGTTAAAGGTAGTAAAGGTAGCAATATATTCAACATAAGTGCTATTTTTTTAAGCCCCACGTCTTACTACCCGGTTGGCTAACCGCTTATGTATTGTACTAACCTTATAATAGTTTTAGAGAAAAAGAAAATTATATTTAAAAAAGTGTATATGCATTTGGATGAAGAGAAAGGTTAGAACCGTTTTGGAAAATCAGTACACCCAACCAATATTTGAACCTCGATCTCCTCGTCATCGGTAGTCTAATCGATTGTGAGTGCAGTGCGTTAAACCACGTGGCCACCAAAGCAGGTTACACCGTTATTATTAATTAATTAACTACTCTCAGGTGGAAAGGTAAGGAGAAAATATAAGATAATTTGAACTAACCAAAGTATGAACTACATTAAATAAATCCACCAAAGTTTCTCCCGGCTGGATTTCAACCCTTAATCTCACGTCACAAGACAAAGCTAGACTCACTTTTGTTATCACAATTTGTCGTTCAGTTCAAAAATTGGAAAACATTAATATGGTTTCTGGTATTCAATTGATGTGTATTTTTTCTAATCATCATTAATAGCCCTACATATGCTCTCTATAATTGAAATATATAATAAATGTATATACAAAATTATAATTGAGTTCGAATCTTGATTTTTTTTTTCATATATGACCATTAATTTAGTTTCCCATGTATTGATTTGAATTTACTTTTACTTCTTCTCTTCGGTAAATTAATTGAAACCCATTTACAAGTTAGTTATCAACTTGAAATTTGAAATTGGTAGGTTATATTCAACATTAATGTACATTTATTCTTGGCACAATGTAACAGGCTACAATTCATAGTTTAAAAAAATGCTATAAGCCATTAATTAGAACTAAATATCTTTCAATAATTTCATTTAAAAACTATTCAGTTGTAAATGTTTAAAAATATTTTATTTTTTTGCTCATACCTGTCTTGATAGCTATGTAAAATTTCTATAATGTAACATTTAATACATCTATTACTTAGATATTTCTAACAATAATTGTAGACTCTTGGAATTAAAAGTCAATTTAAACATTAAGATACAATATTTTTACCATCCAACCTCTTGTTGCATAACATTAACATAAAAAGCTCCCAAATAGTAATACTAGACATGATCTGAAATTGTATAAATAAATAAAGAGCAGTAAGTGTTTTCATTAAATCATCCTTATTTAAAAAAGAAAAAATAACTTTTATTTAAATAAACGGTACTATTGTTTGAAAATGGAAATATTTACTCAAAACTCGTAATATATGTGAAACGAAATAATATACCCTAGCAAACCCAAGCATAAATTGCACTATACTTATGTAAAACTTTTTTTTAGTCCCGGTTATAAATTTTATAATTTTGTTTTTAAAGAATTAATGTCTTCATTTGTATGTTTGTACCGATAAAAAAACAATACTGGTTCCACAAGGGTGAACACTTCATATTAAAATTTCAATTTCCGGTTAAAATTGTCGAATTTTATTATGTGTTACAAATCTTCATGCCATCGCATTGCTATTAAATTCCACATTTATAAATTTTGACCAATAAAAAATGTTAATATTGACTATTTAATCTAAAATGTATATAGATCATTGTTGTACAAACATCTCTCCTTAAGAGGTTTAAGTAAAACAACATAAACCTTTTGAGACTTACTTATATTTAACTACTCTTATGGCATAGAAGAACTATCGCGTTAAGACTTAAGTAGTAACTCTTTACAACTAAAGCTCATAAAATGGTATTGATATATTTGCCAATATCTCAATAACTGTTGGATTTATAAAATTATATTTCATACACCAGTTTATTATTGTTAATAGTACTACAATTTTGCAATGATAAGTTATTTACTATCTCAAATAGTTGTAAAGATACGCAAGTTTCTGCTTATATAAAGTACCCTAAAATTCATTTTCATGGTAAAATAAAATAGCCAGTTTATATATAATCTTAATCAACACAGAGATACGAATTTAATCAAAATTGTTAGTCAATTTTGAGAAAATCGATTTTTTCTCTTTTCGTCCTTTCTTAAACTACTCTTAATTTTAAGTTTAAACAGACACACAGACAAACGTCATTGCAAAGACCACTCTTTATGGTTTGAGGGTCTTGAGACGTCGACATCCATTAACATTTCAGGTTAGATTTTTTTTTGCAATCGCAATACTTTTATCTTTTGTGTTCAAAAATTAAAAAATATATATATTTACGTATAGCTTGAAAGTTATCGGTTTTATAAAAATATGCTTCATATAAAATATTTGTATTATAAAAAGACCTACCTACATATTTGTAAAGATAAGTAATTTAATTTCTCAAATAGCTTAAGAAATATTATAAAAAAAGATAATTTACACATCAGACCGGTGCGTTTAAAGTCATTTTGCCGAAATATCGAGAGAGGCCATTTTGTTTGGAATATTTATAAATATTTAGAAATGAGATTTAATTAAAATCGTTAGATATGATTTTGAGGAAAATCAACTTTTTCTCTTTTTACCCTTCAGTAAACTACCCTCAATTTTAGGGTTAGATATCCAATTCCAAAAATCCCTCAGAGCAACCCTATGAAAACCCTAGATATCAAATTTTAGCCCAATTGGTAAAATGGTTTAGGTTATAGTTGGAAGTACAGACAGACAGACAGACAGACAGACAGACAGACGGAAAGTAAATAACCACTTTTTTGGATTCGGGGGGTCATGAAACGTCAAGATTCATCATAATCTTGAGTTCGATCTTTTTGACGATCACTATACTTTCTCTACCTGTAAGGTAGCGAGAAAGTAAAAAGAGTAATACATCTTTCTACAATTTTATATTCCGGAATGATAATTTTGTTTTATTAAAATATCAACACCTTAAAAATAGCTACACTCATCAATAAATGGCGAGTTCACTAATTTAAGGTGATGTAATGTTTTAATTTTTATTTGTAACAGATCGCAGTTATAATATAAACCATTTCTTTAATATTATTTATCTATGACTTCAAGTGCTTCTTCATAATCCTGTGACCTGTGGCCGCCTCACAAAATAAGAAACAGTTTATTAAAAAAATAACTAACGACACAGGGGGAAAAAAAGAGGCAAATTTTTTTTTTACCCAAATTGAGTTAGTTCTGCCATATTTTAAACAATAATGATACCTTTCTTTTACATTATTATTATTATTATTATTATTATTATTATTAGCACCGCGTCTTACTAACCGTTCGGGTTATACGCTCTTACGCTAATGTGTAGTGGTAGGGTGATTGTGAGATGAAATGGAGGACCTACAGTTTAACGTGGAATCCGAACCACGGTGGAGGCCTGGCATTCTCCACATTCTCAAGATCAGAGGTGAAGGAAGGGTTCAGTATTCAGATAAATCTGTGCCGGGACCGAGGATTGAACCCCGGCCGCCAGCACGGAAGTCTGACACCTTACCCCTAGACCACCAGGTCACCTTTCTTTCACACTTTATAATATGGTTAAAAGAGGTCTTGGTTATTAAATGAATTTTAAGAAAAGAATTTGCTAGGTTCCTTATGGAGTTTGATATAATATAAAAGTTAGTGTCCTGGAAAGTGTTTATAATGTGACTTTGACTATTTTTATCCCTTGTATCATTCAAACGCTTGTGTTGTCTACTTTCACAATGCTGCCTAATTTCTAGCAACGTGTGAAAAATTTAGTTTCCTGGTTGTTGTTATTCCAAGATGGATGACCGTTGGGCCAATGAGAAACTGAGGTCATCCTTATCCTATCAACTGTAAAGAGGGAATTACCAAAAACAAATCCTTCGTTTAAATGAGTCGTTTATTTTCTTTTGAGGTAAAAGGAACTCATATCCATCGTGGTTTTATTGGGAGTTGTGATTTTTAAATTAACTTAAGGTCATTTTTAAACCAACACATTGATAGCGGTTGATTAAAATTGTTTGATTTATCAAAGTCTTACCCAATTAATAGAATAAAACTAATTTAAAAAATTCAGGTATTTCTCATTTTAAGTACACATTAATTTTTGGTATATTTAGCAAATATTTATGCACTCCAATTGTCATTGGAAGAGACTTTAAATTAAGTTATAGACATTCTTTTTCGGTCAAAATTGTTGATATTTTGCTTTTATTTAGTACTGTATTACTTTATAGGCATTGCGAATTTCTCTCAAATTAAACATAAACATATCCCAAGACTTAACACGAGAATAGATATATTAACTTTTATAGATATTAGATAAAGCTTTTCATTTGAAAATAGGGCTGTACACTCGTTATTGATTTTAATATTTCTACCACCCACTTAGGTGGTCGTACAGTTTAAGGCGTCACGCTCGCAATAGACTCTAGTGCTGATCACGGGGATATTGGGGTTATACTCCTGGTTGGGTGTACTGAAAGTGGTTTTTACTAAATGTCTTTTAGCTCTCCCGACACACAAACGGGGGTACTTTTCCTCTAAATTCCACTTTCATCACCCCTAACTTATTAGCGTAATTAGTATACAAATTTGTCAGGCTTGTAGCCCGAACAAGAAGTGGGACCAGATGAAAAAATATATTATATTTTAAAGGTATACAATTTTTTTTAGATATCTTAATACATTGATGATTTAAGAATTGAAGACTACTCTGGTGGCTTCATAGTCTTAGGTGCTAGTCTCACATTTCTTGAGTTTACAAATGACAAAAAAGGCGAGTGTTTGAATCTAGCTTTGATAAACATTTTCTAAACTATAATTCACCAAATTATTAGAGTTATATTGATGACTATTTTTTACTGGTTAGTATGATTTGCAATAGTACAGTTCAGCTTGAGGAGAGTATTAAGGGAAAGTAAAATAAAGTTAGTATTTTTACAGTTTTTATATCAAAATATCTTCTTGGTCTTAATAAGTAGTATACTACCCAGTAGAAGCATAGTTTAATTTTTTTTTCATATTGAGATATACACAGCTGTTAAATAGCTGTCATTAGCATAGCGACGTTAGATGAGAAACTTTTTAAGCGAAGAGAAAGGGTTGTCATTAAATTTCAAGACACTCTTGACAGATATTCAACAATTGTTATTAAATCTAAAGATTGAATTTGGGGCTACAAAGTTGAAGATAAATTATATCTGGAAATACGTGAACAAAAAAGGTGGAGTCCCACTGCTGGATATTATATCTAAAGGAACTGCATTGTTATTACTAAGAAACAGCGTTGTCAACCTATGGTGGTCAATCTACCCTTTAATATATATAAAAAAATATTTTGTAACAATGGGTTGTCAATATCGCCAGTAACTCCTTCTTTACCTCAGAACACCACCTTCATACATAACAGAAAGCGAGGAGATTTGATATAGTTAACCGAGAAAGAGAGAGAGAATTTATCTTTCCTTCATATAACCTCCCCAGAGGTTTAATTCAATGTAAGCTATTTTACAATTTAAGTCAAACTAAATTAGGGATAAAAGGGGGGAAAGTCAAATTTGAGTTCAAATTTAGTTAGTTATGCCATATGTTAGAAAATAATGATATCTTTCTAATGAACTTTATATTATGGTAAAGAAAAGATTTTGTCATCTTTTTTCCATAAAGGATTTGTTGTGGTCCTTCGTGCTTTGAGATGTAAAAGTTTATGTCCTGAAAAATGGATGTAGTGTGAATTTCCTTCGTTTTCTCTTGTACCCTTCATTGATATCAAATTGATCCAGTCAATGAGCTATGGATAGCCAAAAAGCGAGCTATAGCATGAATTAGACAAATGTGGTTTTACGAGTAAAGTGACGTAATGTGTACCAGGACGGACCCTAACTCCAGGCGGCACGTCTATTAAATTATTTTAGGTACCCCACTGGGGTCAAACTAAGTTTATATATTTCTATACGTTCATCCACATAGGTGAGGGGGAGGGGGGAGAGTAAGGGGCTTTGGGGTGTTAGGATGTCTAAAATAGCCGTTCGTTGAAGTAGGCCAGTAAATCGCCTTGGTGTCTCATCCAGTCAATGAAGAAAAACGATTCCAGGTAGAGGGAAAAGTAAATGTATTTCATTTGGTGAAGTCCTTCTTTTCCTATCTGGTTAGAAAAAAAAAAAAAA
>CABEEJ010000587.1:143087-204374 GCA_901482245.1 Timema douglasi
AATTCTGTTTTTCAAGCCGACGCACAAGAATGGACAAGGAAAAAAAAAAAAGTTAAACAAGTGTAGGTTTAATTAGGAAAGATATTTTACCTTTTACGTGTAGAGAAAAAGAGGGGGAAAAATAATGAAATGGCTCTATCTGTTTTTATAAATGTATGGTCTTTTTTATTCTGAGACTTAAGGCTAGTCACACTCAAGTTACATCTACAGACTCCATATGCATAAGTCCATAGTCCATAGTCCGTAAAAATTTTGTGCAAGAGTATCAAATTTTTCTGTCGATAGAGTCCTGATCAGTAAGTCCATACTACATAGAAGTTGGTCGATTTAAAAAAAATCATAATCACTAATTTATACGGACTAACAATCACAGTAAAGTAAATATGTGTATGTGCATAGAAATAGAAGCAACAATGGCAGCTGAAGGATCAGTTGCCAATTGTAGTTTTGATTGTTCAGATCGTATTATTATATTTATTGTGATTATATATAATCTTAATTGTTTCAAGTAAAGTAGCCCCATGGCTTCTTTGGTGCTGAATGACAGCTCACAGCTGACTTCTTCTGACAATCAACATTTAGGTATATATCTAAATTTTGACTGTCAGAAGTGACAGCTGCTAAACACATGTTTTTGCAGATCATTTAGGTTTGGCGTAGGGATTTATAATTTGGTCTGGTAGCTTTTCAAAGCCGTCAGCTGTCAGTCAGCACCAAAGAAGCCATGGGGCTACTGTATAGCCTGGACGCTTTCTTTTTAAAATTAGAGTCATTTTATATTATTGATCAGCTGATTGCTTGCTGTACAAGATTTTCTTTCGAAGAGTTTTAATTGACGGAGTATTTGACTATCTTATTGGTTGGCATGGTCATGGAATTAAGGATAAGGAGTATATGGATACGAATCAAACTTCTATGGATACCAGAAAACAGATTACAGGTACGAGGTCTGTAAAAGGGGTTTTACAACACGCCTCAAGTGCAGTGCTATACTTAATACAGAGTAACACTTACTTAGATAAGAATGGTGTAAATTTAACTTCCGTTACTATTGGTTAGTTTTTTTATATTTGCATCCATTACTGTTTCCAGCCTGTGGTTAGTTTTTTTATATTTACATCTATTCCTTTTTCCAGCCTGTGGTCAGTTTTTTAATATTTACATCCATTCCTTTTTCCAGCCTGTGGTCAGTTTTTTTATTTATATTCATTACTGTTTCCAGCCTGTGGTCGGTGTTTTATATATTTACATCTATTACTGTTTCCAGCCTGTGGTTAGTTTTTTATATTTACATCCATTACGGTTTTCAGTCTGTGGTTAGTTTTTTATATTTACATCTATTACTGTTTCCAGCCTGTGGTTAGTTTTTTATATTTACATCCATTACGGTTTCCAGCCTGTGGTTAGTTTTTTATATTCACATCTATTACTGTTTCCAGCCTGCGGTTAGTTTTTTATATTTACATCTATTACTGTTTCCAGCCTGTGGTTAGTTTTTTATATTTACATCTATTACTGTTTCCAGCCTGCGGTTAGTTTTTTATATTTACATCTATTACTGTTTCCAGCCTGTGGTTAGTTTTTTATATATACATCCATTACTGTTTGCAGCCTGTGGTTAGTTTTTTATATTTACATCCATTCCTTTTTCCAGCCTGTGGTCAGTTTTTTTATTTACATTCATTACTGTTTCCAGCCTGTGGTCGGTGTTTTATATATTTACATCTATTACTGTTTCCAGCCTGTGGTTAGTTTTTTATATTCACATCCCTTACTGTTTCCAGCGTGTCGTTAGTTTTTTATATCTACGTCCATTACTGTTTCCAGCCTGTGGTTAGTTTTTTATATTTACATCCCTTACTGTTTCCAGCCTGTGGTTAGTTTTTTATATGTACATCTATTACTGTTTCCAGCCTGTGGTTAGTTTTTTTATTTACATCTATTACTTTTTCCAGCCTGTGGTTAGTTTTTTATATTCACATCTATTACTGTTTCCAGCCGGTGGTTAGCTTTTTATATTTACATCTATTACTGTTTCCAGCCTGTGGTTAGTTTTTTATATTTACATCTATTACTGTTTCCAACCTGTGGTTAGTTTTTTATATTCCCATCCCTTACTGTTTCCAGCCTGTGGTTAGTTTTTTATATTTACATCCATTACTGTTTCCAGCCTGTGGTCAGTTTTTTATATTTACATCCATTACTGTTTCCAGCCTGTGGTTAGTTTTTTATATTTACATCTATTACTGTTTCCAGCCTGTGGTTAGTTTTTTATATTTACATCCACTCCTTTTTCCAGTGTGTGGTTAAGTTTTTTATATTCACATCCATTCCTTTTTCCAGCGTGTGGTTAGTTTTTTATATTGACATCCATTCCTTTTTCCAGCGTGTTGTTAGTTTCTTATATTTACATCCATTACTGTTTCCAGCCTGTGGTTAGTTTTTTTATATTTATATCCACTCCTTTTTCCAGCCTGTGGTTAGTTTTTTATATTCACATCTATTACTGTTTCCAGCCTGTGGTCAGTGTTTTATATATTTACATCTATTACTGTTTCCAGACCTGTGGTTAGTTTTTTATATTCACATCCCTTACTGTTTCCAGCCTGTGGTTAGTTTTTTATATTCAAATCTATTACTGTTTCCAGCCTGTGGTTAGTTTTTTATATTTACATCTATTACTGTTTCCAGCCTGTGGTTAGTTTTTTATCTATACATCCATTACTGTTTGCAGCCTGTGGTTATTTTTTTATATATACATCCTCTCCTTTTTCCAGCTTGTGGTTGGTTTTTTATATTTACATCTATTACTGTTTCCAGCCTGTGGTTAGTTTTTTATATTTACATCCACTCCTTTTTCCAGTGTGTGGTTAGTTTTTTATATTCACATCCATTCCTTTTTCCAGCGTGTGGTTAGTTTTTTATATTGACATCCATTCCTTTTTCCAGCGTGTTGTTAGTTTCTTATATTTACATCCATTACTGTTTCCAGCCTGTGGTTAGTTTTTTTATATTTATATCCACTCCTTTTTCCAGCCTGTGGTTAGTTTTTTATATTCACATCTATTACTGTTTCCAGCCTGTGGTCAGTGTTTTATATATTTACATCTATTACTGTTTCCAGCCTGTGGTTAGTTTTTTATATTCACATCCCTTACTGTTTCCAGCCTGTGGTTAGTTTTTTATATTCAAATCTATTACTGTTTCCAGCCTGTGGTTAGTTTTTTATATTTACATCTATTACTGTTTCCAGCCTGTGGTTAGTTTTTTATATTTACATCTATTACTGTTTCCAGCCTGTGTTTAGTTTTTTATATTCACATCCCTTACTGTTTCCAGCCTGTGATTAGTTTCTTATATTTACATATATTACTGTTTCCAGCCTGTGGTTAGTTTTTTATACTTACATCCATTACTGTTTCCAGTCTGTGGTTAGTTTTTTATATTTACATCCATTACTGTTTCCAGCCTGTGGTCAGTGTTTTATATATTTACATCTATTACTGTTTCCAGTCTGTGGTTAGTTTTTTATATTTACATCCATTCCTTTTTCCAGCCTGTGGTCAGTTTTTTTTATTTACATCCATTCCTTTTTCCAGCGTGTGGTTAGTTTTTTATATTGACATCCATTCCTTTTTCCAGCGTGTGGTTAGTTTTTTATATTTACATCCATTACTGTTTCCAGCCTGTGGTTAGTCTTTTTATATTTACATCCACTCCTTTTTCCAGCGTGTGGTTAGTTTTTTATATTCACATCTATTACTGTTTCCAGCCTGTGGTCAGTGTTTTATATATTTACATCTATTACTGTTTCCAGCCTGTGGTTAGTTTTTTATATTCACATCCCTTACTGTTTCCAGCATGTGGTTAGTTTTTTATATTCACATCTATTACGGTTTCCAGCTTGTGGTTAGTTTTTTTATATTCACATCCCTTACTGTTTCCAGCCTGTGGTTAGTTTTTTATATTTACATCCACTCCTTTTTCCAGCGTGTGATTAGTTTTTTATATTTACATCCATTCCTTTTTCCATCGTGTGATTAGTTTTTTATATTTATACCCATTACTTTTTCCAGCCTGTGGTCATTTTTTTATATTTACATCCATTACTGTTTCCAGCGTGTGGTTAGTTTTTTATATTTATATCCATTACTGTTTCCAGCCTGTGGTCAGTGTTTTATTGAAGCAATATATTTTCCACTACCGGCTGGCTAGGCCTGTCGTAGCTACGTATGGCTTACAATATAACTTAAGACTAGGACAGGCACAACATCCAGTCCTCGGTCGTTAATTTCATCAATGGGAGAGGGTAAACCCATATTTCACCAATGATAATTCTTTTGGCAATACCGGGAATCGAATCTGGGAACCTTAGCTTAGTAGACAGACACGCTACTGGCTGAGAGATTGTGTCGGATACTAGAGGTTAGTAAATAATGCCACCACATTCGGGTGACTCTTTTTAATACAGGTAGTTTTTTTATTTGAGGTTCTACCATTGTTGAGTCTAATAATAGGCCATGGGTGTTAATTGTTATTTTAATTCACTGTTATTATGGGTGAACAATTGGGATCTGCGATCAGATAGGCCTAACTCATGTGCTGCTGAATCCCTTTACAGGGAGCTGAGCTGATTATTATTTTTTTCTTTTAATTGTCCTTGATCCTAGTTTGTGCCCGGTGCATAATCTGTCAAGTCTCGATTAAAATTCCATTATTTTAATGAAAATATCAGTGGTGGCTCGTGTATAGGCACTGCGGAACTGCAGCACCCCCTATTTATACTTGATATTATTGATAACATTTAATATAATGAGTCCTTTTTTCTTTAATTATATTTTTATTTTTGTATTAAAATTTTTATTCCTTAAGCTTAATGTCAGTATTTCAGTAGTCATCCCCCAGTTTAAGAAAAAGATACAAAATTCTTTGTATGGAACTTTGCGCTTCACAGTGCCAGCGACGTGGGGTCTGACTGTTGTGCGCATGCGCACATAGGAGGAGGTGGGGAGGAAGGTAAGATTTCCAGGTAGAGAAAGCACTGTTGCTCTCACAGTGCCGGCTCTGGCGTGATGGTGGAAGGGAGTTTATTTTACTCAACGTGTGTTGTGCCTAAAAACCGTGTACCATATTCTTGAATGTGATAAAGTATAGAATTAGATTATTATTCTGCTTCCAGCCAATCCATTTGATTCATTTTTTTTCGGTTCTTTTATTTAACAGAAAGACTAAATGCACTTGCAGTACTTTCAATGGAGAAAAAAATCCTCAATTGTCATCCAGAGATCAAGGAGAAAATTATTGAACTTTTTGCGCGAATTAAAACAAGAAGAATGGATTTAATTTTTAAATAAATAGATCAAGCTTGAACGCTAGCAATTTAAGTTAAAGTAAGTAAAACAGTTGTATTTTTGTTAAGATTTTATCATGTTCCTGAATAAATTTTCTTTTTATACATGTTTTTTTTCCTTTTACACAATTTTAAAACAACGGCTAAGAATTTTCTGGAGCAGCACCCCCACTAATTTTAGCCACTGGAAAAGATGAATATTTATGAGTGACAAACATTCGAAAACTACCTAAATAGTGGGAAAACCTATTCCTGCCAAAAGGTATAACTTCGAAGTCTTTGCTTCTAGAAAATTACTTGATTTAACGTGTTGTAGCCACCCCTTGTACTCCTCGCTTGGTTGCCTTCTGAGAAGATTTGGCCTGGGTGGCCACGTTGACACTTAATGCTAAATATAGTGAATTTTTAATATCATTGCCTTACATCAGATTTTGTTTTATATAAATTAATAACGAAAAGAATATCTAAGGTATAATCATTACAATGGAATGGGTCAAATTAATATGCGAAACCGGCCATTCCATTCGAGTTAGTGTAGGTGTCTTCCTGTATTTTGAAGAGAGTCACACTTGAGGTGTACTCAGTCTGACTATAAAACTGTATGCGATGATACTCGATATTGTATCTTATTGAGTACACTTTGCCAAAATAATTTTGTAGAACACAGTAGATTGTTTCTAACTTGTCAAAACAAATGATCAAGGGCCAACTAAATCAGTTCGAGTCTAATACCTTGAACTGCTAAACCATGAATACGACACAAACTATGTGTTGGCCCCAGCATTAGTATCCAACTTATCTGTCTTATAAAGTGTTGCAATATTTTTTTTTAATTACAACAATTACGAGTAATGTCAGTTACATTCCAAGTCACTGGTGAATTGTACAAAGCATATTGACATTGGTTTCAAGTACTCACAAAACAATTTAAATCAAAATGTCCCTGAAGTAAATGTCAAATATAAAATATATATATATATATATTACATTCCTTAAATTTAGAATGACTTCTTTATTTCTGATTTATGTCAGTAGATTACGAACTAACCTTTAAAGAATAAGTGCGAGGGGTGGTACGATTCTTATCTTGTAGAAGGGCTTAAATAGAAATCCAGTCAGGTCATCAGGTCAGCTTGAATCCTCCATGTCAAGATAAATAAGGACAAAAGCGATCTATCTACTGTATATAAATAAGATCCAATTTTTCAAGACTAGCTGGCCAATCTGCTTAATTCAGCAAACAGACCAGATGAGAGAAACATAAATGGTACCCTGTGCATCACAGACTTTTATCTCTGTTATATTAAAATATTAACATTTACTAAAAACTAATAGGATTTGTGACACAAAATATAATTTGGTGCCGATAGTTTCCCCCAGAGAGCATAGATTAAATAGTATACAGTGTTGCTGAAGCATTGATAAATTAGGAAAATATTCTGTCCAGTTGAGAGCATAACCATCAATTACATTTGTTAGAAATCTGAATAGTATATAATATCAATTTTTTTTGCTTACAGATCCTAGGTCATTGGTTTATAAAAATAAATTTCAAATAAAATATGTATATTTTTAATTTTTAGAACCTTACAATGATAAATAATTTGAATCTTAAATAGACGCGGAGAAATGATCAGAATTGTAGATTTACGCTTTATAAGTAATTTTCATGAATAAATGAAATATGCCTTTTTTTTTTGTAATGTTAAACAGTGCCTAGATACAAAATTATTATTACTAGCACCGCGTCTTACTACCCGTTCGGGATATACGCACTTACGCTAATGTTTAATGGTAGGGTGATTGTGAGATGAAATGGAGGACCTACAGTTTAACGTGGAATCCGAACCACGGTGGAGGTCTGGCATTCCCCACATTCACAAGATGTCTTGTCAGAGGTGAAGGAAGGGTTTGGTAATCAGATAAATCTGTACCGGGACCTAGGATTGAACCCCGGCCGCCAGCACAGATGTCTGACACCTTACCGCTAGACCGCCAGGTCACCCCGGCAACCCAGTAAAATGCGAGTGTGACGTCATATAAAAACACACACATTGGTGGACACGCAACTAGACACTCGATGTGAGGCTTATATAGTCTTATTTGCTGTAAACATGGTGGTCAGGAGTTCAAATCCCAGGTGGGTTTAGCCTATTGAGGGCACTTAAACTATATATCAATTGGTACATGTTTTAGTTTGTATATATATACATGTATATATCCTTTTAGTATAAATATATACACTCTCAAAAAAATATAGGCTTACATGTAAGGTTAACAGTGGAAGGGTCTGTATTTACAACTTATACCCCCTTTAGAGACGCTCAGCAGAAGCTTCAAGACTAAGAAAGGGGTGGCAGGGGGCTATAACCCCCCCACTCCCACATACGAAGTGGTCATTCATCATTGTTAGCGAGCTTTGCGAGCGGATGGTTTGGTCGGTCACCCCGGAGCTACGCCCTCCCACCCCCAAGGAGCATCTAGCCACAACGATCAAGATCCAGTGGGGAAGGGGGAAGTTGAGGGGAGGATTTTGACCAAGAAGGGGTTGGGGATGGCGGGGTAAAGAGGGCTAACGGTGCGCCACAGGGAATACCAATCGACTTGATGTCATTTTCTCCTATTCAACCCACTAACACCGTCTTGGAAAATGGGTAAAGTTTTTTTGAAGAAGAAGGGTAGGAAAAAAAATCACAATCATATTTTTTTAATCTTATTTTGGATGATATAATTTCTTTTTTCCCTCATAAAATTGCGTGTTTTGACTAGAGATTACTATAATTATTATCATCACTCTGGTTTAAAAATGTTTTAACAAAAATCAAAACAAACCATTAGCATCATAAACAAACATAATAAACCATCAGTGCTCACATTGTCTAAAGCGTCACTTTCACAGTAGACTGGATCACCGGAGGGTGGGTAAATCGTGAATTTGAATCCTGGTCTGGTATACTAAGTTGTGGGCTAGCCCCAAACTGTCTTTACACTCTCCCTAACATAAATGCTGTTGCATCTCTTCTAAAAACTCCATTACATCAGCCCGCAAGCAAGCTATAGAGATGGCATGGCTGCTTCATGTTGGCAAAAATAGCTAGAAGATTTGTGGCAAGAGGGTGTAATGTGGTCAGCACAATGAACTTTCTGGCCATTAATCTCAGTTTTCTAGACCAGAGCCAATGCTTCTTTATACAGGTATCTTCTCATTTGTCCTCACGAAACTGAATTGAGCTTGTTCCAGACTCACTGCTTCACAGAAAATATGGAAACGCCAGGGATCAAACCCAGGACCTCAGGACCTGACCACAAGACCACATTATTTTCTTTTATTTTGTGGAGTACAGCCAGGACCGGTTGTAATGATATAATCTTAAAAGGGGCCTTGCCAAACTGATTAGCCGTGATATATGACACAAGATAACGCTCGAAATGGAAAAAATATTATTATTATTATTATTATTATTATTATTATTATTATTAGCACCGCATCTTACTACCCGTTCGGGTTAGGGTTCAGCCAGACTGACAAGCGTGCGAGCGAGCGCGCAAGTGACTGGGTGGCCACACTGGCGAGCGAGCGCGTAATTAGCAGACCCTAGTTCATCAGAGAAGATGTATCTTTAAAAGACACTTGGTACATCTCTGCTCCTCGAAAATTCTTACAACAAATATTTTTAGTGTACTGAAGTGTTTTAAAATCAGATTAGCAGCACCAGTGGTGGAATGGTGCGTTGCACTCCATAGCTTTTGACTGGAAGGTAAAGGTTCGAAGGCTCAGTGAACTGAAGGTGATCCTTAAAACTTATTTATTGTTGTGGTTTTTTCATACTCTCCAAACTAATGGTGATTATTATTTGTAAAGGCCTACTTTGATTATAATATTGAAGTATTTTAACATATCAGGCTTACATATATTTATGGTCTTACCAATTTAGTTGGGCCATTAATAGCAAGTGTGTTAAAGCTATCACTGATAGAAAAAAGTCAAATATCATGTCAAAATGAGAAGTTTCCCAGCACTCAATGAACCAACATACAATAATATTGCCTAGCGCCTGTAAACTAGACTGTACCGGGTCGAGCGCGCGCGCTTGAAAAATAGAAACAGTTCTATCTTTCAAGCGCGCGCGCTCACAGTCGCTCGCTCGCTCGCTCGCTCGCTCCAGTGTGGCCACCTCCCATTAGAATCCATGTGTTCTATTTTATATTTTAGTCGCTCGCGCGCTCAGTCTGGCCGCCCCCTTACGCTAATGTGTAATAGTAGGGTGATTGTGCGAAGGAATGGAGGACCTACAGTTTAACGTGGAATCCGAACCACGGTGGAGTCCTGGCATTCCCCACATTCGCAAGATGTCTTGTTAGAGGTGAAGAAAGGGTTTGGTAATCAGATAGATCTGTGCCGGGACCGAGGATTGAACCCTGGCCGCAAGCACAGAAGTCTAACACCTTACCCCTAGACTGCCAGGTCACCAGAAAACATATCGAAACGCGGTTTTCTCCTATATTTATTTGTCATTAGTGAGATTGGAATCAGTTTAATATATTAGCCTATTATTTTCATTTTAGAAAAAAAGATATTTTAATTTGGTTGTATATTTTAAAATATGAATGCTACAGGGGAAATAGGAAGAAAATCACACAATACAAATTCAGAAAACATGTTGTTTTAATTAATTTAATTATGAAAGATACTTCTTTTAAACATAATCTAAAGTGCATTAGATAGGTCTCATGTTTGTCCAACAGATGGCAGCACTAACTCAATCCAAGATCAAAATTGGGTTTCCCCCTTCAGATATGATAAAACCGTTTCACTAGTCCAAATTAAAATAAAGAATTAAAAGTAAACTACAGGCCAAGTATGCTTGCGGGGCTATCACTGATTTTGTGCGGCCCGCTTCTTACATTTGAGTATTAATTCCATTAACTTCCGATGTGGAGTGCAGGATCATAACGTCGTTGCATTTTCTTTGATGGTTCTGGTGATTTATACTAAATAGTTTACCTCTATTCACCCTCCACGCAAATGCAGGTACATTTACTTTCAAGTTGAATCTTCGTACTTTCTCTCGACACCTCAGAGGAAATTATTATGATAGTAAAAAAAAATGAACTAGAGATTTTGTAAAATCTCGACGTTTAATGACCCCCTTGAAACTAAGAATATTTTCGTGATGCCATCTGTCTCTCTGCCTCTCTCTGTGTAGGTGAGTCGTGGACTAATCATAGAATCGTGTACGAATTGCGGCTCACTCACTTGAGAGAGATGTATGATTTGCGTCCACCTAATTAACAGTGTTCTTTCATTAACGCTGTCTTAAATTTCAGATAAAAACTGTCATAGTCTCATGTCGACATTCCTTTTAATATCCTAAAATACCTCAGCTCTTGTCGTTTAATGGTCGTGGCAAAAATCTGAAAGTTTGCTCGGTTAGGTTAGGTTAGGATAGGTTAGGTCAACAGCCCGGGATGCGATTAAAATGTCTCTATAGAGGTAAACAACTCGTGTGGCTGTAACTCACCTGCAACCGTCTGTAGGTACCTCGGGATAGAGCCTAAACTATTTTACCGATTGTGCTTTACCTTGGTATCTATGATTTTTATAAGGACCTTCCGAGTGGATTTTGAAATCGGACACCTAACCCTTAAAATTAAGGGTAGTTTACTGAAAGGCAAAAAGAAAAGATCAATTTTCTCGAAATTTTCTTGAAGGATTTTGATTACATTTTATATCTAGACAATGTTCATTATTATAAACAAAATAGCAATTTTCAATTTCATATGCAAACGGATTTGAAAGTACCTTACATAAGGGAAATCTTCCTATTTTCATAATTTCTCTGCAACTATTTGAAATACGAACTAACTTTTATTTGAAATATGTTTCTATAAAACCAATAGTTTCTAAGCTCTATATATAAATATATATATTTATATATATACACACATATATATGTATATATACACATATACATATATACACACATATGTATATATACACATATACATATATACACACATATATATGTATATATACACATATACATTTTAATTCGGGTCTTAAAATGAATTTACAAATTTTACGAGTTTTTAGTAAATGTCTATTTTTAGATAAAACCGGAGAAGGCTTGTGCAATACATCGTAACAATTATTTAAATAGTGACTTTTTCATTTTGCATACTAAAGTATAATATAATAAAAGTTGCAGTTATTTGATTTAAAGTCCTTTTTTTGTGAAATGAATAGAATAAAAGCTTTGTAAAATATTGTATAATTTATACTGAGGAGTAGTTAATAATCCTTATTTCATATACATTATGCAATTTCATTTAATTTGGTTTCCCGTATTGTTCAACATTTCAGCTATCCGAACACCTATCGGTCCAGCTTATGTCAGATTATTGGGACTCCACTGTACAACAGTATGCTAGGTACGTGGGAGGCTTAATTTATAAAAAGTGTACAGGAATTTGCATGGATAGATTATGGAAAACCTTTAATGGAAAATATACCTAACCGGGACTCGAGCCCCAAAATCCCCATCATGTGCAGTCCCAATCTATTGTGAGAGTGACGCTTTAGACTATTCGGCCACCGAAGTGGGTAATTAGTTTTTTTTAATTTATATGTATAACCCAAATGAGTACTATGACGAGGTAGGGGAGTAAAAAAACTACAAGGGGGCAGACTAAATGTTCACTACGAGAAATGGGTCCGTGGTCACACCTTACTTGCGGGGTGTGAAACAAGTAGTCCCCCAAGTGTCGTGCGGGTCTGCGCTACCCCTGTCCCTGTCTTCCAGGAGGGATGGAAAGGGATCACTCCTTGGCTCGACGGCTACCCCCCCCCCTCCCACTTTTCACCCTTGTAGTGTGTGTTACATAATTCACTGGATGAGACTCTCCTACGAGCGACGTGAATGGGTCTCTTAAAATACTGTTGTCTGTAAATTGTGTATATATGGGTGTGGCCGGTTCACTACCTCACCCCCTTTCCCCGTTCCTACCTCTACAGCCCTCCTATCACCACACCCCCTACACCCCACACCCCTTCGACTAACCCTAAATAAAAACCCCTTTAACTCCCCAGTCGGATGGCAAAACGCAATGGGGTAGTTTCGTAAGCTCTTCTTGGTCATTTGGTTTACCTCCGCGGTGGCTTTACGCGTGTATTTTCCGCTTTTAAAAGAGTGGGTGGGGTTTTAGGGGGTGAGGGTTGGAGAGGAGGATAGAGATGGACCTAAGGGCGTTGGAAGTACAACACTTGATGAGTACATATCATCACAGTTTTAAAAGAAT
This sequence comes from Timema douglasi, assembly GCA_901482245.1. NCBI lineage: Eukaryota > Metazoa > Arthropoda > Insecta > Phasmatodea > Timematidae > Timema > Timema douglasi. The sequence goes on from CABEEJ010000587.1 coordinate 155,737, forward strand.
GACTACAATTAAGCTATTTTTTGTCTTTTTTTCCAGAAATTAAGGTAGTAATGTATATAACGCGAGAAAAAGACCAATGTGTTTGCAGTTTTTATAACAAAAAATGTTTTTGGTCAAAATGTGTATAATATTTCTCCGTTAGAAATATAAGAGTTTAATTTTCTTCATATTGTGATATCAACAGTTGTTGAATGTATCTCAAAAGTTTCCTGGAACTAAATGACAACTTTCTTTTCTTAATTTAAAAAGTTTCTCATCTAATACCGCTATGCTCATGATAGATATTCAACAACTGTTGATATCACCACGTGAAGAAAACTAAACTTTATGTTTGTACCCGAGCAATATTTTATTTATTTTGGCCCAAAAAAAAAAAGTTTTTACATAGAAAATGCAAAAAACACTCACCTTTTCTCGGTACATCCCCAACTTAACGAGGTTGAATTTGTACCCGAGACACTTTTCTGATGCTTCTGGAGAGTGTTCCTAGGACATATCAGGTACCAACTTACGTTGAATAGTAAAATAAAGACACACAACATCCCAAAATGTTATATTCAAACTACGAGAAACAAAAAAAAAAAAAAGAACCGAAGCTGAAGGTGAAAAACAAACATATTGGTGAAAAAAAAAATTGAAGGTTGGTGTGAAGGCACTTTGCATGCGTCCCCTGATGACGTGTCTGATTATTTGTCAATACAACGAAGATGTGGGGTTGAAGGGAAAACATTTCAAACAGGGGGGGGGGATGATGGCCCTCAGAAGTGTACGCATGAGGGAAATGGGGGTCATGAGCCCCTTAAGGGGAAATGGCCCAGGGCGGGTATCGCAGACATCAAGCTACACCGAAACGTCTATAAAACTTTGTCGGGTAAGGGAGAGGAGGGTTGTGGGTAAAGGGGAGTCTGGTGATATGAAAGAGAAAGAGGAGAGGGAGGGTGAGAATATAGGGGTAGTTGAAGCATCTCGATGTCTCGTCTCACATAAGCTTGAGGGGGTCGGAGACGCAAAGAATTGTGAGTAGGACGTGCATTTCTCTCCAGATGAATGGTATTTGCGGTAGAAGGGGAATGAGGGAGAGAAAGGGGTCACGTTTGTAAGGGATGAACTGAAAAACCTATAAAATTGTATAGTTCCTACCCCTCCAAACTTGCGGTGTGCCATATAATTTTTTATTCATGTACAAAATCTTAATATTCAACGGGAATCTAAATTTTAAATGCGTTCTAAATTGTACTCACGAAAATGAAAACAGAGTATATACGAGTAAACTTTATACATTAAATAACGATAGAGAAGAGTATATTTGTATGGTTTTATTTTATAAAAATATACTCTTATCTAAATAAGGGCTTTTTCCATTTATGATTATGTTAATATGCTATATCTTTGCTTATAATGTGTTATGATAGTTTGATTTAAGAGTAAAGTCCAACTAAATTTAATTTTCTGTGTAGAATTTCATAGTGGTTAATATTATACAAGGAAAAAAAAGTTCGGTTTAAAAAAATTGATTCGATTGGTTTTCACCAAATCACTAATATTAATACTATATTTATTTGTGAAAGTATTTAAGACTCCATTTTGGGTTATAAATCAGAATACTAATAACCATGTCATATTTACGTGATAGTCTATGATTTATATACATGATTTGATATCTTTAAAATGTTAATAATTTAAATTTAATTTAAAGTTAGTCTTATTTTTTAGAGTGGAGACAGCTATTTCCTCAGATAAACCTTCAAACCCCAACCCTACCCCAACTTAATATTATACCTCAGTCAAGTTTAGAGTTTTAACCAAAAATACCTTTTTTTGATGGAAATTCAGAATAATTCTGTTTCATAATCGGTTTTAACAATAGTGACTGGTCTATCTATCAACCCAATAATCTCATTGTTTACCTCTCCTAGGAAGGGACGTTTTTGTCGGATGAGTATGTAGGTGAAACGAGTCCAAAATGAGTTCCGACTTTTGGAAGTTGTCTCAGTGAATAGTTTCCCATACGAGAAAACTCTTGCACGTCTCTTCCAAGAGAGAGAGCTTGGGCTGATACAGCAATGAACTGCTTCTTCAGAAGACGTCTCTATAGGACATTCGTGGACGACCATCTTTTGTCCTCTTAATGTCAGTGACTGGATGTAAGACTCTTATCCCCCCCACCGCCCCAGTGAAAGATGAATCTTTGATGAGCCATCTGACATATTTTCCTCGGGAGTTGGTTGGCACTTTCTTGATGAGAAGTTGGGATATGTTTGGTGGTTGGCTATAGCAAGGATGCAAAGAAACCTGCATCCAGCCATGAAAAAGACTTAAAACTATTTTATTATATGTCTGCTGTGGGGAATAATTCAGCGGTATCTAAATAAATGATCGGTTTGCTTACCCCTGATAAGTGTCGGTTTAGTACGAAGTGTGACTGAGAGTCACGGTTGATCCGATCTGTTTGAAAATTTCAAGATGATTTTTTTATTGCTATCAGCCAAATGATGAGGTAAAATTTAAATAATTGAAATATTGATTAAATTTATATCTCAATTATTATATTTTTACTTCGCCACCCTCCTCCAGTAGAGAAAGTATTGTGATAGAAAATAAATATTACCTTAATATATAGAAGAATGTTGACTTTTAATGACCCCATGAACCCCAACAAGTAGTTATTGCAATTCAGTTCATCTGTTACTGGGGTTAGAACTAAAACCGTTTAGCTGATCAAGCTCAAACTTGGTTTCAAGGGTTTTCATAAGGTTCCATAGAGGTATTTTCGTAATTATCCATCCAACACTAAAATTATATGTAGCTTACCAAAGGTCCAAAAAAATTAAAAAATATATTTTCTCAAATTTGACTTTAATGGATTTGCTTAAAATTCGTATCTATATATTATTTAAGATTAGAAGAAATATTGTGCATTTAATTTTCCCATTAAAATTACTCTGAGGGCACTTGGCATAAGCGAAAATTTCCCATTTGTACCATTTTTCCTCAGCTATTTAAGATGACAAATAATTTATTATTTAAAAGTATAAAGATTCTTACAGTTAAGCAACTTTTAACTGAAATGTTATTTTATCAAATCAATAGTTTTCGACCTAAATCCAAAAATATTTTTCTAAATAGAGATTTTGGAAATAGGAAGTTTAAAAGACACATAACAAATAATACCTTTCTGTAATATTATATATTATTTTATGTAATTATGTAACCTTTTGGTGGTATGCAGTGTTGTTGTTTTTTTCCATAAATAGTATTCGGGTTCACATATCCTACCAGTTTTATGTATAACTAGCTGACCCGGCAAACGTTGTTTTGCCATATAAATAATTTTTAAGTAATTTCTAGTGTTGACAAAAAATAGCTTACCTATTGTAAGTGTGTAAGAATGTGGTATATGCGTGAAATAGGCATGGAGCGTTGTGAACGATGAGGGAATATAAAAATAACAAAAGGCAAACATTATTTTTAAGTTATTATAATTTATTCCTTAAAATTATATATCATTAATTAATCAATTACGACAGTAACACTAACAAACAATATCAATCTCTTAATGCCATAGCGTGAACAATATTTTTTGTTAGTCCATCTTTAGCTAACACAAACAAACTGGATGGTTTACCCACTCGAGAGCATGCCACGTATAATTGTCCGTGTGAAAAACATGGTGTTCTCAAATCTAAGCCACAAATAGACATCGTTTGACCTTGGGATTTGTTGATAGTCATTGCAAATGCCAATCTAATCGGAAACTGAATACGTTTGAATTGAATTGGCACATGACGATTGATCAGTTATCGACCGGGGATGAAAAATGATTAAATTACTAAAATGGCTATTAAAAAATAGGGGTTGGTGATAAAAGGGTAAAAATTTAGGGTTGTATGTATTTTTTAATGCGACATAATAAAAAAAATAAAGATATTAAAAAAATGTCTAAAAATTATAGAAAAATGTTAAGGGTGGACAACCCTTATCACTAAGGGGTATGAAAAATAGATGTTGGCCGATTCTCAGACCTACTCAATATGCTCACAAATTTTCATGAGAATCGGTCAAGCCGTTTCGGAGGAGTACGGGAACGAACATTGTGACACGAGAATTTTATATATAATATTTATACAGAAGCGCTAAAAAGGCTATGTAGTGCACCCTACAATTAAATTGATAAAATAAAAAAATTGGAACAAGATCAAAAAAGAGACATCTTTTCGATAAATTGTGATGTGAATGTATTGGAATAACTTTTCAAAATTTATAGCCCTGAATTGTGTGCCTTTTTTTATTAGAGCTTTTTTTTAAACACTTTTTTGACTAACATAAATAAAATATTGCATAAATAGATAAGTTAAGTTTAATTTTTGGCCTATATTAATCAAAAAAATTCTTTAATACTTTATTATTTTCATATTGAAATTTGACCATTTATTTTAATTTAAACAGTTTCTGTTCAAATTCCAATATTTTAATGTTATACATATTCTTAAGAATGGTTGAGCTTACTACGAATAGATAATTAAACAAAACGTATTTCTTATAGGATAATTTAATTTATTTTGGCCAAAAAGGTTTGTTAAAACTGCAGAGGTATTGATATAGACGCACTTTGCCATCTCAACAATCGTATTGCAGTTATTTGTATTAGATTTTAGAAAACAGTGGAACCGATAGGAGTTGAAATATTTTACCATATATAAAATAATCATTAATTTTTACAAATTAATATTTAAGATCAAACAATTATTAAACTCTTTCCAGATATTGCTGTTGCCAAGTAATAATACTAAACAAATAAATTTTACGACACAATCGTAGATAATTTCTAATATTGTGTATTTTTGCTTCAGAGATAATTTTCAAAAATTAACAGTCATCAATAAATATCTCAACACCGAATCTATCCCCCAAAACCAAGTACACAGCCTAATTTGTCATGTTCATGTCAAACACACCTCAAATATAGAGTTTAAGCAAAATCACTATAGCCATTTTCTATGTAATTGGAATTTTCAAAAATCATTCATTTGCCAGCGATTCTTGATCGATTTTTTACCTGAAACCAAGTAAACAGTGTTATTTGTCATGTCAAACACTGCCAGGATATCCATTTGGGATCAGATGATTAGGGCCATTTTAAAAATATTTCCAATTTTTTAGAATACAATCATCAGTCAACTACCCATAAATGAGTTTTTACCTCAAAAACTGTTATAGAGTGTTATCAGGTCAAAAATTTTCAATATACTCATTTGGAACTAAATCGTTAAGGCTATATTTAAAATATTTCCAGTTTTTGAAACAAAGTCATAATTAAACTAGCTATAGATGAATTTTTACACACACACACACCAAAAAAATACAGTGTTGTCATGTCAAACATTCTCATGACACACATTTGTAACCAAGCCGTTAATGCTATTTTGAAAATATTTCAAATTTTTGAAAAATCAGTCGTCAGTTGTCGTTAACCTTAACGAATTTTTACCCCAAAACAATTATCTACTATTATTTTTAATCTCAAACACTTCAAAGTTCCAGGCTATATGTATCTTTTTCACACTATAAAGTCAAGGATAACGAAGTTAGATTTAATAGGAAATGTACCAAAGTTTGCATAGAGCGTAAGAAATACCCTCATTACACTTGACCAAGATCTGAACCTCAAGCCACCTGTAAATGGTGAATTAGACTGGTTGAGACGGCCCTTTAGTCCTTATGCTCACCAATGCAGGTCCCTTAGTATCATAAGCTTTCAAAGCTTAATTTTTACTGTGATGACTAGAACCCATATTTTATATAGTATTAGGTTGCAAGATATGTACATACATATGTAGCAATATATGTAATATGTGAGAATGTGTAACATTTAATAAACCTTCTTTCCTCGCGTTTATAATAGATACATAAACAATCTTGTGTTATGTTCTTGTCATTTGTTAATATCGGTTTCTTCTCCAGACCAAAGAACAACGTGAAAATGAGCTAACCAGGTTCAAGAATGATTGTTTTTACTCGTCGACTTGTGTTTACAAACTGACACGCCACGCGAGAGACGTGCTGCTGAGGTCACTCACTGTTTGGCAACGCGGCATTCTCCCCCCCCTTCACAGTCCCCAAAAACGTGATACAAAGTTTCATTACGTTGACTGTAATCCTCTCTCGAGAGAGACAGCATACATGACTTGGACTTTGCTCACTGCCTTCCCCTTCACTAAATACGATTCGTTTATGAAAGTACAGGTTTCCTGAAAATTAGTGACATGATTTAAAAGTAGGCAGATTTCCCCCAAAAGTGAGATAAAAATAAAACCACGATAAAAATAACTCGTAAAATATGTACTTTTATTTGATATTGTCTAAAATTCAGATTTTTTTAAATATGTAAAATCAAGATGAAAATACTCGTACAGTTCCATACAACCTAAATTATTGACATTTCTCTTTTCACATTTCTAACTGGCAGTATTAAAATATAAGTGTCTACATTAAAATCCGGGCTCTAGTGAGGGCAGCCAAAGTTCCTCTTAAACTCAGACAAAACAAAAAAAACACATCGCTTTACTTGGTCCTCTCTCTTGAAATAAGGAAAGGAGAATAAACGTTTCCTTTCTCTAAATGGCACCTACAGGATCACGAGATTGTTGGTTCACAACAGACGGTTATGGTCGCTTAACATTAGCTGTGTCACATTTTACTACCCTCTCCCATTTTACCAAGTTGTAGAAAAGAAAACCGCTCGGTTTGCGGTGATTCTGAAAAGATTTCCTAAAGAAAATTCTGCACTAAGTTTACATTACCTAATGCAACATTGGTGATATAATTTTAGGATGGTTTCATATTTTTACGGGGCCGTTTCTGGGATCTGATGTCCAGTGTTCTAGACTACAAATTAAAAGGTCCTGGGTTTGATTCCCGGTGCTTCCAGATACTCCGTGAAGCAGTGGATCCTTAACGAGGTCAATTCAGCCTTGTGACATCCGAATGAAGAGCTACTTGGATGTAAAAGTAGCGGCTCCGGTCTAGAAAATTGAGATTTACGGCCGTAGGGCTTGTTATGCTGAACACATGATACCCTGTATCCAAATAAGTTGGCATTATATTTGCCAACAGATGGTGGTCGATCGGGCGTTATTGCTCAATGGCGGACTGATGCCAATGAATTATTTCATGTATATTTGTATGTGTGTTTTTGTGTGTGAATTTTTGTATGTGTGTTAATGTGTGTATCTTTGTTTGTGTTAGTGTTAATGTGCGTGTTTTGTGTTTGTTTGTATTTGGTGTTTTGTGTTTATGTTTGTGTGTGTTTGTGCTTTGTGTGTGTGACGAGATATGTGTAAATAGTTTGAAAAGTAGTAAAGGGAAAACTTGCTTTTGTTATCGAATTGTCTAGTGAATCGTTTATTAAAGTGTGTTTCTCTAAACCCTGGGACTCCCCGAGACCTCTCCGAGGGATCCTTGTGACTTGAGAATCTTTGTAGGGCTGTATTTTCTATATATACTTTAACTAAAACAAAATATTGCAACATAACAAGTGAGTTTTTTTTGTACCTGCAACGAGATGATGTGATGATATTGAATATGGAGGTGTAGGCCAGTTGGTGTCTTAAACCTAACTTAAACCTAATTTACCAATCTCTGACGACAGTTGGGATGAATTCCCTGTTTCCGCCTCTTTGTCTGTTTATAGAGCCGAAACCATTTTAAAGATCGGGCTAAAACTTCGGATTTAGTGTTTTAATAAGGTTCGCCTGAAGAGTTTTAGTAATTAGATAGCCAAACCTAAATTTAAGGGTAGTTAACTGAAGGCTCACTGACCGCAAAATGATAAAAACTTGATTCTCTCAAAATACGCTGAAACGATTTCGATTATTTGGTATCTAGACACTATTTAGCATTACAAACAAAATGGCAACCCCAATATTCTCATTAAAATGAATTTAAGGGCACTTTATAGAAGAGAAATTTTTCATTTTTGATTATTTCTTCATAACTATTTGAGATATTGAATAACTTACCATTTTAAAGTTGTAATACTATTACAAATATAGATCGTTTATTTGAAATGTATTTTTATAAAACCTGCAATTTCTGAGCTATAATCAAACTTATGGGGCACTTAGAAATAATATGAAATTGATTAATATGCTCTTTAATGGACAGAGATGCCCCTCTTTTCTAAATGCTCATGTAACATTTTATATTATTTCATGTAGGCTTTTTGGTGGATTGTTTTTGCAACAATGTAGATAATTTCGTTTCACAAATATTACAAGTGTTAAATAAATTTATCTAATTTAAAATCAAAGGGAAATAAATTATGTTCGGTGCAACATAACACTTATTTTACAAAATTTAGATAGTCGAGAGTCGCTTATATTTTGATGTTCAACTTCGCATGGATTTTTTTAAGGATCCTGTTCCTTTGTGTAAGTGAACTTTTTTTTCTTTCTCCAGAACCTACTTTCAATGCTTGGTTTTTACAGGCGGCCTGAAAGCTAGTAAAGTCTTTATTTATATTTTCTTTCAAAGCTCGTGAAAATATAGGTCATGGTAGGATACGTGATACCTGTCATGGAGACCGGGCTCAGTCGGAATAGGTAGTCCTCGACGGTATATTCCGTGACGTCATGTGATATTGAGTTCATATTGTTACCCCCGAGTCTAACTGGATTGCAAGCCTGGATGTTCCCTTAGAAAAGAGAGCCTCAACTCAAGTATTCCTTCAAGAAACCTTTAAGATAACATGCTACCTTTTGGAGCTATTTTACTAGCTCTAGAAGTTAGTTAATCATTGGAAAATTGAAATTTATCTCAAATTAATATGTTTATTATATTACCTGTTTTGAATTTTAGCCCCATGTCCAAAGTCATACTCCCATTTTGGGCTTTAGGCATACGTAAATGTACTCATTTGTTAGGGATGAGGAATGTAGAACTTAGAAGCAGTGTACCTGCATTTTAGTGGAGAGAGAGTTGAAAACCATTTAGACAAAAAAAAACGCTCAGTATATCCGACAACGATTCAATCCCTTATCTCCCCATCATCGGCAGTACAATCTATTGTGATATTGACGTCTGAGATCATTCGACCAAAACGTAAAAATAATAATAGATTCTTATTATTTTAATATTTGAGTTAAAATTGTAAATTGAATATATATTGAATATATTTTTAAAAAAGTCCTAAAAAAGTAAGATTGATAATAAAATTAAAATAATAGGCCTTATATATTATTGAAATATATTCACGATCATCTCAAAACCTCAAGTTATTTATCGGTATATTTGACGTAGGAGACAAGGGGGACACGTCCCCTTCACCCCCAAAAAGAAAATCTGTTTAAATGAAACATTCTTTAATACCGTCAAAAAAACGTGAAATTGTTTTATTTAGAAAATATAAAAACCACGTTTTGAAAAATATTTAAAGGGATAAAGATAACTGAATCGTATGACTTGTATAATTAATCGATTTATTAAATATTTCATGTAATTCATATGGTACGAATGAAAAATCATTTTCTAATTTCAAGTGAACATCTGACTGTCTAATACCTCCTAATAATGAGATAAAGCGACACCTTTGGAACACCCTACGACCTATAGAACCCACCACCAACATAAGGTGCTTCCCTCTCTACAAACAAAAATGGAGTCACCTAGAATTCTCATCTTCGAAAACCCTCATCTTCTGGTTGTGGTGGTGGTATCTGTTGTACCTTTCCGGAAATCCCTCATTCAACGGAGGTTCCCATACAGTATTGTTCAGATACCTCCTCTGGGTTTGATGATATCCTGGTAGGCCGTCAAGGACCTCCCGAGGGAATCTCTTTGCCTGAAGGAAAGGAATGAAGGAAAGATGACCGGCCGGGCGTCATCATTGCCAACAAATCCTTCTTGATCTTTATCAGGGATCCTACGTCTTGGGGGTCGTTTGGGTGCTTCGGTCGAGGGACTTCATCTGCTTTTGTTCTTCACGTGCTGTATTTTAGGCGGTTGACGTTGGATGGTGACTGGGACAAGACCATCGGGAAAACAAACTGTAATTTGATTTTAGAGGGAAGAACGTTATATGAAAGTTACTAAAACAATTTAAATATATTCACACATAAAGTCATACTATCTTCTGCTCTCATTTTTGATGGGTATTATTAATACCTATAAAATAATATTTTGGTAAAATTTTATCAAGTTTTGCCGCAAAAAAAAAATATGTTTGAACTTTCTAAACTGTGCTTCCAAACAAGATTAGGGTAAACTCACACATAGAAACAGTCCAACTTTCATGAGAAAGGCCTTTTAGAATACAAATACAGTATAAACTCGTTAATCTGAACTTATTGGGACGGAAGCTTGTTCATACTAACCAAAATTTGGACTAAGCGGGAGAAGAGTTTGGGAAGATAGAGAGCTTTCACAAATTTTGAATAAAAGTTTAATGAATTTTATAAAAAGATTATTTAACTGATTACAACACTTAGCTTAGTTAGAGCTCATCTACGGTGGGCGTAGGTAAGGGGCAATTAGGCAGAAGGTCCTTTATTGTAGACATTCGCTGAAAGTATTATTAGAATAGTTTGATAACGATATTAATAATTTCTAAATAGGTAGACACGAGTGAGTTTCGACTAATATTTACAATAAAGCATATTCTGCTGTCACCTACGCTCCAACCGTAGATGAGCTATACTAAAGTACTACATTTACAGTATTTTATTTACAGTACACTATTGTAAAAAAATAGATACAGAAAAATGAATTGTTTTGACTACAACAATTAGATATTAAGTATTTAATATTATTGTTTCTTACAGTTAATTCTCTTTTTAACTTTTAATTTGTAAACCAACTAGCTAATTAAATTCAATTGTACTTGTTTTACCCTGTTTTCCGTAAATTCTTATTCAAACTATCCGGAATTTCAAAATTCATTCTAATGAATTTACTTTACATATTCTGCGACCGAAATTGATAGAATTTTACTATCATTATTAGTACTATTTACAGGTATTGATAATAGGCTATCCACCGAAAGTGACAGTTGGAGATCACATGAATTAACGTATGAATAAGGGAAAGTAGATATAGTAACTTTCCTATTTGTAAGATAAGGTCCATCCAATGAAAATGTGACATTGCAGTCTGACCTATGTAAAATATACCAAAACAGTTATCATAATATTTATCTATAAGATGTTGACAATTTTGGTCCATTTATATATATATAGGGGCCAAAGTTGTTAACATCTTAAATATATATATAATATAATATTAAATATCTTAAATATTTATAATATAATATTAAATATATATATTTATATAGGGGCCAAAGTTGTTAACATCTTAAATATATATAATATTAAATATATCTTAAATATATATATAATATTATAATATTAAATATATCTTAAATACATATATATATAGGGTCCAAAGCTGTTAACATCTTATATATATATATATAGGCCAAAATTATTAATATTATTAGTATTAGTATTTTTATTATATTAATAGTATTATTATAGTATGGTTATTCATATTTTATAAAAGTGTTTCCCTTACATAGTTGAACTGTACTTCTTCACGTTTTGATGAATAAACGTGAATTATAAGATGCTTCTTTTATTTATTTATTTTTTGTCTTCTCTTAAATAGCTTTCGTTGTGGGAGTAGATAAGAATACGTTCAATAAGGAAGCAGTGAGACAGCAAACAGTTCTTTATCTTACGGTAAATTTGGCAGGGCGATGGCAGAACAGGTGAGTGGGTAATGCAGCCATCTACAGTAACCCGGGTTAGATTTCCATGTCCAGGTTTCATTTATCAATTTTCAGGAGATGATATCTGGATGGAGTAATCCTCACTATAAGCATCACGCGTATTATTATTGTTATTAATATTAGCACCGCGTCTTACTACCCGTTCGTGTTATACGCACTTACGCTAATGTTTAATGGTAGGGTGATTGTGATATGAAATGGAGGACCTACAGTTTAACGTGGGATCCGAACCACGATGGAGGCCTGGCATTCCACAAATTCGCAACTTGTGATTAATGCGCCTCTTTTCAGAGGTGAACATAAATATTAGCTTTGACTATTTGATTCTCATTTATATAGTTTGAATGCAAATTAACGTGAAATGTAATACATATAATTTTATTAACGAGATATAATAGTAAAATATTTTCTTAAATGTTTATTAATAATAAGTATCTAATTTGGATGAACAGTTCTTTAATTCAAAAAAATTGCTGTCTTACTCTTGCTATTTAATATAATTAAGTTATTGCTAGTTACGACAACACCCCAATATCATGGATTATTAAGTCGAGAGTGAAGGGAACGCGTGTTAAGGGATACAGTTTTGCAGTTTTTATGGCTAAGTATTCCTTTTTGGTCAATAGAAACATATATGTATCCAGTAGAAACATGGAGTTTGATTTTCTTAAGACGGTGACCTCAAATGTTCTTGAACATCATTCTGACAAGGAAAGGTGTCCTGGAATTTAATTATTTCTCTATTCATTTTAAAAGTGTTTAATCTAATGCCGCTATGCTCATTCATGACAGATATTCAAAATTTATTGTTTATATCAACTCGTGAAGAAAGTTAAACTCTATGTTTCTACTTTTGCAATTTTTTATTTATTTTGGTAAAAAACTGTTTGGTGTAAGAATTGCAAAAGCACTGCCCTTATCCCGCGTTTCCCCACACTCTTACTTTAATCCACCTATTTATTTATCAGATAATATCTCAATCAGAAGCCCTGAAATAAGATATAAACACAATCCCCCCTCATCTAGATATTGAATAAAACCAAATTAATACGAAAGAATAGTTGGATCTCTAATTACCCACCGTGGTGGCATAGTTAGGTAACGCGCTTGTTTCGTGTTTAGCTAAACTGCCAAGGACGGGGAGATCGAGGTTTGAATCTCGTTCTGGTGAACTGGGGGATGGTTTTTTTCTTACATGGCTTACACCCTCCTTCCACGAAAATGCGGGCTCAGTTCCTCTAAATTCAACCTTCCCAATTCATATTACATTAGAGTAATTAATAAATAGGCGTATAGCCCTAACGAGTAGTAATATTTGGTGCTACAATAATCTCTTGGTGACCAACCGAGATATGTGAATTTTTAGACATTTTAGGACAGTGTACACTTATTTGTTATGTTTTAAAGTCTATTAAGGGTCATATAAAATATTTTTGTGTTCATTCTAGTAAACATCAAAATCGGGTACTGTTAAAGGTTTTGTCAAAATTCAACCTAATTGCAACATCTGATTGGCAATATCCCGGTTACCCAGAATCATAGCATGCCCGACTCATTTCCCGGCTTGCATCTGCATTTGTGTGTGCGCGCGAGATATAGGAGTAAAAGGGAAAAGAAAACACCTATGATAAGTAAGGAATGTCTGCAGAAAGCAGTGCATTCTTTTTTGAATGGTTACTCAAAGCTTTCCGAGGCGACGATGGGCACAAAGCGACAAAGTCTCTTGTTATTAACAACAGTTAGACCCTATTATGACAAAAAGATTTGTGCACAGTACTTATCTGTGAAGCCATTCTAAAATGGTCAAAATCGGCATTTTAAATGCAGTATTTATCCAGATTTCATTTAATATTTCAACAATGTTCTAAATTAGTAACTTCTATTAACTCTTAATCTCCATTAATTTTAGAAATATACACTAGATGAAGCCAAGTGATTTTGTTTGGGATTGCTCTACAGAATTAAGTTTTGTATTATTTGAAAGTTCACCCCACTCCTTTGGCTAAACAGTGCACTGTTAAAAAAATCTTGATGGTCATCGGTTTGACCTCACGTAGTACTTTTCCTGATTTTATAATCGTGTGCGCCCTCGCTAGCTAAAAAAAAATTGCATTTTCCATGCACACACATACACAGATGCAGACCTGTGTGATTAGGTTAAGTGGGGTCCATCCCAAGAGACTTTGTAGTTGATCGAGCTGAGGTTTTTTTTTTCCGAATGATATTGTGACGTCGCGATTTGAAATTATCAGATATGATTTTTTTTTTATGTGACGAGGAAATACATCATGACACAGACCGAAAAACAATTTTAATTATAAACAAACACAAACAAATATTTGAATCGGTGCGTACAGTAATCCACTAAGTCAATTTCTGTAACATTTTTGAAGGAAAAAAATATATATTGCCCATAACACCAATAGCATAGTAAGATGTTATCAATGTTGACATAAATACGTTTAGGTTTTTTCTTTTAAAAATCCCTTCCTATAAAATGTTCACTCTTACTAAATCGAGTCCTTACGAAATTCTCTTTAAGTCAACCGGGATAGGGAAGTCCATCGAAACTTCATCCTTACTTGACTTAGGTACTCAGAAAGTAAACTCAAATATTGAAGCTTCGTAACCCTTACCCTTAGCAAGAAGGGAGAGGTTTTATGTTTCGTGGATTCGTGGCAAGTTAAGCTTTGAGCGTATCTAGAGATTTCAAACTCATGCTTGGAGTGTAGATTATTCAACATGATTTCTGATCAAAGATGAGAAATGTAATTTATTGTCTCACAATTTTCGTGACACCAAAAATCACTAAATTTAAAGATTTGAGTTTAGATTTTTATAACAGATTCTTTTAATACATTTTTAGCTATCAATAAAATATATATTTTTATGACAAAGAATTTCTAGCTAATGGGTTTATGAGTGAAACTTGATTACTTTCTATAAAATCGTGTAATGCATAGCAAAATATAAAATCATAACTATATTATATATACTATAGCCTACTTTTGTATAAGCCTAAGTGATTGCTAAAATAGCCCATTTAAATAATACTTTATTTTCTATTAAAAATAATAAATATGCATCGTGGTGGTTAAATAAATTAGATATTTAAAAAATAAATTAATGGAGTTTTATCGAATATTTTTATTCAATAATTATTCTATATAGCGATTTGGTTGTGTTTTTTGACAAGTTCACAAAAGAACTAGCGCAAATATGATTAATTTACATTTTCATTACATGATTTAAGGACAAAAAAAAATTCACTTCTTAACAGCCTTAAAAAATACCTATAAAGTGATATATATCTGATAATATTGATTTTAATACAATTATGTGACACATTTATATTGATTCTCGAATGTATTTCATTTTTTAATTAGTCCAATGCAACTCAATAACAACTTAATAATAATTTGTTTTATAAACTGATATATATATATATATATATCTGTTTTATAAACTGATATATATATATATATAATTTACCATTTAAATAAGACCGTGTCGCACACATTTTAATTCAACTAAATTCAACTCTCTCTCAAAATTTATGACTTAATTATTTCCTAGTCGAATTCATGCAGTGCAGTATTAGTTCGCAACACATTTTCTCAATTACCACCTCCCCCTTCCCACCGCCCCCTCTTAATGGACGTCAACACGTCCAAAGCCCTTTCAATGTCGCGGCATAACTGACCCCTTAAATTCAACACCCGCCAGATGTACGATATTGCCAGGGAGAAACTGACCGCTCCGCTTATCGGAGCAATGTAGCCAACGTACAGCCAAAATTACCCTAGTTTGTAAAAAAAACTAAAAAATTGTACGATACAATCTTACATAGTCTCCTATAATCATATATTATGGTTAAAACAAAAATTTTATAAATACTTTTTCAGTGAACGAACTTTAAATACGTGTTCAAAAATACACATATTTTTTCATAATTTGAAATATTCTTTATATATATATATATATATATATATATATATATAAAGAATAATATATATATATATATTATATATATATATTATATATAATATATATATATATTATATGTATATAATATAAGTAAATATGTATATTATGTATATATAATTATCTTGTTCAAGTCATTTGAAAAAAATTGATATTTAATTTTCATAAATTAATTATCAGAAAGGAGCACTTGATTTGAGGGTTAGAATTGTATATTAAAACATATAACATATGAGATTTAGAAATCAAGTTTAAAGGCAATAATAAAACCTTTCCGGCCATTGTCATAGGGATAAATTTAGAGATACACAAATATAAAGACAGATAAAATTGCAAGATCCACATTGTGGATGTCTAGGAACAAATAGAATGTAAGGATTCATTAAAATATCGTCGTTAAAATTGTTCATGATTCCTTTAAGTTTGTTCTATGACGAAGGAAAAATATTGATTGCACTTATAACTTTAATTTTATTCTGTTTTTATTTTTCATATAAATAAATTAAGTTAATAGTGAATATTTTTGATCTAAAAATTATAATGGAGTTGTACGTTTTATATACTCACAAGCTCAAAAAAACGGGTCTTAAACTTCTGTACCTGGGGCAATAGCCAAAATGATTTTATGGATTTTGTTCATACTTGACTATCGTTAAGTCATATTTCAAGTTGTAATAGTGATTTTGTGTTTTTACTCATAATTTAGGGATAATTTACTAGCAATTGATTTTAAAAACCTCAAGTTTTTTCCAATAATGGCTCTAGTATTTTTGTTTAAAATTAAAATTTAGGTAATGTCTTACATTAGATAACACTGTATACATGTTTTGGGGGGATATTCATGGGTAGTTTACTAAGGAGTGAGCCTTTAAAATGGGAAATTTTTGGGAAATGATATCAACGATCTTATCCTAAAATGGTATCTTATAAGTGTTTTATGTCATAAACAATACAATGAATTTTTTTTTAAATAAATAGGTATTTATTGATGGTCTGCTAGAAACCAATTTAGAATTGTGGTGTACTATTAGTTTAATATTTTTTTAAATTTCTTTTTATTTCCATTTCTAGTTACAGATGGTATTTAATCATAGTTTTCTTTAAATGTCAACAATATGTGTCATAAGGCAACTAACAATAAATTATTATTATTAAATTAATTTTTACCCACCCAAAGGGCAAGTTTAGCAATAGAGTAACCTTAACATTATTACCTAATTTATTTGCCAGTCCGATTCATACAAACTGCCCAACATCTTATATCAGTTGGTGGCGTGTCAAACTTCAGAACGAATAGTCCGAAGTTTGATTCCTGGCCAGGCCATAAAGTTTATTATTGGTGAAAAATGGGTTTCCTCTTTAACAAAGATGAATAAACGATTAAAGTTAAAGTAATTTCATAAGTCATGAGCTTATAATATAATCAGGCTGTTTATAAAGTATACGTTAGTTACCTCAAATTATATTTAGTGTCCGTTCACCATAGCTTTTTACCTGAATGGCAGTTTAAAAATCATTTCTTTAGGTGTTGGGCTTCCAAAACTTGTACAAGATCACTGTTTTGTTAAAAATAATAAGGTTTTTAATTACATTTTACGTTTAAAATAACGTAAACTTAAGTTTTCTACCACTATTTAATTACTGTTAATAATAACTTTTGATCCAATCCGAAACAATATTTTAAACATAATTATTTATATTACTTATTTTTCGTTTTGGAATGTTATCAAAAATGTGTTATATAATGTATACATTAATTACTTTTAAGACAGACATCGTATTGACTCGGCAAAAGAGAAAATATTTGTAATTTTTTTTAATAAATAAATATATATATATATATATGTAATATTATGTTATCGTATTTCGAAATATTTAACTGAATTAAATATTTGTATCCACTGCGTAGGTGCACCATTATAAAGAGCTTGTTTGCGTCACGATCAATCACATGAATTAAAATCATTGGTCACCATATTCGTTAGACCTTTTGTGAAAGTACTGTAAATGATAACTTGTGGAATAAAACGATGAATACGTTTGTGCCCGACCTCAAATAAATATAAAAATAATATTGGCCTAAGCTACTGTGGTTAACTATCACATTCATAAATTAAAATATGTTTTCATGACATTTATTCAAAGTGACAGATGTCAGTTGCTAGCGTAAGGATACATTTAGAGGCGTATTTACGCATATTCAAGTATGCACGTGCCTACGGTGGCAAATTTTGAATGACGAAAAAAAAATACATATATTTTTCTGCCAATTAAAATAATTGTATGGCTTCATCGTGTGTGTGATTGCTGTGGTTTACTGTATCTGCATACCAACATGACAGAGTATCGCCTTAATTGACTCACAATCGTCTTAATTGAGGATCACTTGTTGGATAAAAGGGATTTATCTGGCATCATTGACCAGTTCGCTCAGCAGAAATCAAGGCGAAAGATACTATAGATTATTTTGTAATTGTGTACATGCTAATATTTTATCTGTAGTAACATGTTCTACAGTATCATGTAATTGATTCATATATATATATACAATACTATTTCCTTATTATAATTTATATTAATACGTTGACGTTTAATTAAAACACTAAACCATGGGAAAATATGTAATGTAATCAAATTTAATCATACGGATCCAATAGTTGAAACTTTCTGCTACGTATATTGGCACTTCCGTCGTGTACCATATTTTCCTTTCTCTATATTATATAATACTACTTCCCACCTTCTCTTAACCTCCTCCACCAGTACAGGTCGCTAATAAATCCATGTCGTTGAGCGGCTATCACACATTAGCACGCAAGTCTAGGAAAGTTTATAATAATTAATCAGGTAATTCAGAAAATAGCTGAGGCGTTTGCCTCTGTGCTGCACTCTCTGATCGATACCAATAAGCTCGGATTACGAGCGGACAGATGGCGCCAAAAACTTCCCTGGAGACATTCACACCACGCGCCACTACGAGGGAAATTAATTAAAAACAAAAAAAAGAGGGCGTCGAAACGGGGATTATGTTATCGCGATGTTTTGCAGCCTGTATTACGGAACGTTCTGTTCTCGTTTTTAAACTGAAACTCTATTCGGTTGTCTTTTGTTTCTAGTTTTGAACAGGGGCAGGGTTAATTTATTAAACCGGTGGAAAGGAAAATGAATCGTGTTTGACAAGTTTATTAAATCGTAGAATTTTACTTCGCCAATGAATAAATCATGTTATTAAAATGTGTCGTTTTTAAATATGTGGGAACTACACAAATGTCCACTGTTTAATTAGAAGTATTTTGAAAGTCAATGTGAGATTTAATTAAATAAAATGTTTTAGTTTATCGTAAATGTTTTTATAACCTCAACCTCTGAACAAAGCACTTCAAAGTTCTGAAAAAATGTGCTACTAAATCATTTATAAGAATGTAGAGATAAAACTATAGCAGGGTTTCATATACTGTAGTGCGCGTACCCCAAAGGGCTCGTTACGTATCGCTGAGTTTTATTAATAGTAAGATATTTTTTGATAATAGTAGAAAAGATAAATGAAGCAATTCAGATTTTGACGCGATTTTATGGGCTTTCACAAAACTTTTCCCCCTATGTCGGGATTTTACTAAGATTGTGAGTATCCTTTTATACTTTGCAAGATAGCAGCTTTAAAAAAAAAAAACTAGGCTCTGCTAACCATGCGCCTGAAAAGAGTACGTGGATTCTATATCTTGATGTCATTTTAATGCTATATTACTAAAAAAAATAATTGTATAACCACCAGGAATAACTAGATATGTTTTAACTTGACACCCGCCTCGGTGGCGTAGTTGGCTAACGCGCTTGTCGTGTTGAAGCTCGACTGCTGAAGACGGGGAGATCGAGGTTCGAAACTAGGTCGGGTGAACTGGGGGTGGTTTTTCCTAAATGGTTTTCCACTCTCCCTCCACGCAAATGCGGGTTCACTTCCTCTAATATCAACCTCCCCAATTCCTAATCCATTAGAGTAATTAATAGTCTACTTAAAGCGTATCAGTCGAACGGGTATTAAGACGCGGTGCTAAAATATTACTATTATATATTATTTAACTTGACAAGTGATTAATTGATTTATGCACAAGTAAAGGCATACACAGGTCCACATAGTTAAATTATTCAATTACTAGATATACAGTGTTTATAACCTCGAACACAATTATGTTGGCATAGTTTCTCAGTATAGATTATTTACATTAGGTAGGCAGATTATATTTTACTAGACAATTATTTAAATGAATCTGTTCGTGAAAATGATATTAATTTTTGTAAAAATTAATTCAAATGAAAGAATAAATAACTTTTTTTATATAAATCATACGCCAAATTTACTTATGACTCAATCACGCTCATATTTGGAAATAAATGGCATATTAGTACAAATTAGGCGTTCAGGTTTTGTTTTCGGTGATTTTCCAAGTTTTATAAACATTGTATTGAAGTTAAGGTAAACAAGTGTGAATACAAATATATGGATAGATGACAAACAATACAATTGTTTTAAAATAAATCAGTTCAGGATTTTTAGATATTAAGCGTAATATAAAATACGATATATTTAAAATTACTATAGTAAATAATACGAACTTTTTGTTCCCTAAGAGGTGGTCAACTACAAGTAAAGAAAACCCTGGTTTGATTCTTGGTGTTGCTATAGGATTGTACACAGACTCGTCTAGCTAACGAATTATAAGTACCTAGGTTCAATAGCTGGGTGTATGAAAAAAAGTAATCTGTTCTAGTTCAAGTTAGTTTGTAAGTCATGCACTGATAGGCTGCGTGTGTTAATAACTTTAATTTTACGTTAAATACACCAAATACAATATTTAATTAATGGTCTAATATAATTTTTGTAATGCTATAAGTTATTTATTTACATATCTCATTAATAAATCAATGAATTAAATCTCAACCCCCAAAAGATAACTTCTCCAAAAACTAAGATTGTATTTCATTCCTAATAAGCTAAAATAATAGCTACTAAATAAATAATAGATTATATATTTAAATTAAGACATTAAGTATCCGAACACAAATACATGTTCCTTGTCACTATAAAGAAGAAAAAAAAGGAATGTTTGACAAATCGTATTTTAAAAGTTTTGAGTGTACCATATTAGAGAGGTTCCTTTTTGCTAAAACAGATGTTATAAATATTAACTAAAAAGGGTATATTTTAATTTGATAAATAGCTCGTTTGAAAAACAACAACATACAGCCACTTTGTAAACATCAAGAAATTTCAAAAGGTAGAAAATATGGCCCTATTATTTTAACTCCCACCTCCATTTTTTTTTTCTCGTGTATAAAATATGAGTCGTTATTAAGAGAGCTAAACTGCCTGTAACGATTATTCGTTGGTTTGTAATCTGCGCACTTATTCAAATATTAATACAAAGACTAACGCATGCCTGGATCTTATCAGCAGCTCGTGGCGTATCGAACCAGTTTAGTGGGTTGCGGTAAGTTATACGCTCGGAGCACGCTAAATGACACATATTTTTATCAATATTATTTTATAACTACTATTAATTATTATTATTAATAATAATATTATATTAATATATATTTTTATTATTGTTTTTTTCACAATACTATTTTTTTTATTGTTATACTACTATCATCTAATTGTTATAATATGGTTATTATTTTATTATTATTTATTGTATTTTTTATTACTATAACTAAATGTTTTTGCTATTATTATTATATTATTATTCTTTTTATTATTATTCTATTCGTATTGTTACTATGTTATTATTATGTATTTTAATTATTATTATATTAACATTTTATGTATTTTGATTATCATTATATTATTATTTTTTATAACCCGCCATGGTGGCGTAGTTGGCTAACGCGCTAGTCGTGTTGAGCTCGACTGCTGAGGACGGGGAGGTCGAGGTTCGTATCTCGGTTGGGTGAACTGAGGGTGATTTTCCCTAAATGGTTTTCCATTTTCCCTCCATGCAAATGCGGGTTCACTTCCTCTAATTAAACCTTCCCAATTCCTAATCCATTAGCGTAATTAGTACTTAAAGCATATAACCCGAACGGGTAGTAAGACGCGGTGCTAAACTATTATTTTTTTTATATTTTTACTATTATACTTTTATTGATATTATTAGTCACTATTGTTTTTATTATTATCATTTTTATTATTATTATTATCATCACTCAAAAAAGTGAAACCAAAGTGACAAATATGGGAGTACCACAAGGTTCAATACTAGGACCTATTCTATATCTATGCTACGTCAATCCAATCACAAGACAAGTAAAGCATGGACACATCTACCTATACGCAGACGACACCGCAATACTGACTATTCACGAAAACATCCGGATAGCAGAATACAACCTGCAACAAGACTACAACGGGATACAGATATGGACTCATGATCATCTTTTAGTAATAAATTCAAAGAAAACTAAAGTTATACTCATCTGTTCTCCTAAAATGCACCTTAAAAGAGTCGATATTACGCATCACAGCTATAATTGTTTGCACGACTGGACACAAATATATTGTGACTTTATCGGAAAACTGGGATGCAACAGACAGTCATACTAACCTTGGAATAATAATTGACAAACATCATAAATGGGTCAGACACATACAAAAACTTGAGAACCAAATAAAAGGATTGACATATGTTTTTTTACCATCTTAGAATGTACTTGGCTATCAAAACGATAGTAATGTAATATATAAATCGTTATTTCAATCAATGATATCTTATGGCATATCCATCTGGGGAGGAACGACAAAATGTTACACAGTCAAAATTTCACATTTTCAAGAAAAAATCCTAAAAACTATATTTGATACCAAAAATTGTAACAAACAGACATACATTCAACATAAAACTCGACTTCTTAACCAATTATATGAGTACAGTCTCTTTATAGGATATTACCGTTCCGATAAATACAAGCAAATAAAAACACATTCCCTTAACACCCACTCAATTTCTAACAAAGAGGTGTATACAATCGGAAAATACTCTAATTATTATGGTAAACAGGAACTGAGATGTACCATCTCCAAATTGTTTAATTAGCTACCACCAACACTGGATACTTCAGGGCATGCTTGAATCAACTATTTAAATATTTTTGGGAGGAAATATATATGTAAAACTTTTTATTATTTAATTATTTTTACTTTTTTAAATATTTAACTGCAAGACCTGAAGATCTATCTACCTTTAGATACTTCAGGATTGTATCAAAAAATCAATTATGTAATTTTATTCAAAATCCTAAATAAACAATGATTGATTGATTACTATTATTATTACTATTATTATTTCTTACCCTTTTTCGGTGGTCGAATGGTTTAAGGCAGTGTTCCTCAAAGTTATGACACCAAATGGAAGGGATGCGTACTGGGATGTCCCGTACCACAGTCCACTGGGGTCCTCTGAGGAAGGTTGAGGATTTTTTCCGGGGGAGGAGCAAAGAGGTGTAGATAAAATTATGCAGGAAATACATTATTTCTATGCAATTCCATTTTAGGGCTATAGACTAAAAGACAAAAATTTAAGTTACTAAACTAAACGCTAAAATATTCAAAGAATTATATCCAATTATAAAATATTAGTGGTTTGATTATTTTTAACATTTTAAGCCTTTGATAAATAAATGTTAAGCTTTGTAAGCTTAACGTTGGTACAGACTTCATTTGCAATATGACTTATGTCTACCGAGGAGATAAGTAAGGCATATTAAATGTATCTCACTCACCTAGGCGGCATAGTTAGCTAAAGCGCTAGGGTCGTGTTGACCTAGACTGCTGAGAAGGGGGAGATCGAGGTTCGAATCTCACTTGGGTGAACTCGGGGTGTTTTTTCCTAAATAGCTTTCCACTTTCCCTGCACACATATGCGGGTTGGGTTCACTTCATCTATATTCAACCTTCCCAATTCCTAACCCATCAGTGTAATTAGTACTTAAGCGTATAACACGAACGGGTAGTAAGACGTAGTGTTAAGTATTATTATTATTATGTTTATTTCAGAACTATTATTTTGCATATCAATTTGGTTAGTTATTTGTGACAATCATTCTTTAATTAATTTATATTATTAAACGTCCTGTGATCCTGCGGACCACTTAATAGGTTGTTGTGGACCACATTTTGAGAAACACTGTTCTATGTCGTCACACTCGCAATAAACTTTCTTTCTGATGACGGGAAGCTCAGGTCTCATAAAACCTTTTTTTTTGCGGCTAGCATTGATAATATATATCTATAATATTAGTATAATTTATTTAATAGCTATTGATAATATCTATCAAAGTCTGTATCTACAGATCACATGAATTAAGGTATTAATTAGTAAATGCAAATAGTTTAACTAATGTTTGTAATTAAAAAAATTAAATACATTTATTCCAACAAAATTCTACTATAATTGGGTTTATTTAATTCTCATATAGGTATAATATATTTGTTTAGAATCTAAGTGTATATTATATTTTCCTATTTTAATTTCAGTTTCATTTTATTATGGTGCTGGCCAACAGTCGTCAGACCTATGACAGGCCAGCGCTGAAAGGTAATGTACATTAGAGCCTCACAAGCACGTGTAGGCCTAATAACAAGATAAATTAAACAATAATAGATCAAGAATAATACATACTTAAGTACAATTATGACATAATTATTAAAGATAGATGATAAAAATAATAAATACGTTAACTTGAAAGTATTAAAAGCATTAGTATCCAAACTATTTAGCTATAATAGTAATATCACTTTTAAGAGTAATATTAACAAAATTATCTTCTTGTTCCAGTAGTAACAAACATAGTTTTTAAGTTGATAGAGACAACCTTCACAATAACAAAAAAAATTTTAAAAATACTTTAATTCTCTTCTTATATTTAACACACACACACAAAATTACTATTCTTTTTTTTTTTTAAGATACAGACTCGTAGAAATGTTTTAATACCCTTCCTAGTATGAGCTACTATGGTTTCGCTAGTAAATGTGATTACGAATTAATTAGATTATTTCCATCTTTTTTTCCCCTTCATATTCTGAATCATACAAAAAAAAGTGGGGGTGAGGGGGAGAGATAAGGAGTAAAAAAAAATTGAGAAAGAAACCAGAACGCTATTTTTCTAAGGGACCTGCCTCCCCCCCTAAAAATAAATTTCTAAATTCGTTTACTTGCTACCCCCTTCCCCTCCCAAAAAAAAAACCCCATCCCCTAATCCCCATCCTTCATTTTGTTTCGCCATGTTTCCATGATCTAATTAGGGTACATAGACTTACACATCTTCGCACGCCCACTAAACTCGTGTTATCTTAATACGAACCGAAACCCACCCCCACTCCGTCACTAAACCAAACCTTACCAGCCCCTCTCCTCTGCCTTCCCTTATGAAATCTAGTGAGATCTTCCCCGACATAACCACACACACCACCAGTCCCGAGGAGGGAGAAGAGATATAATCGGGTGAAGAAAGGAGTAAAGAGAATATAAGGAGAACAGACATTTGGTTTGAGTCGCGTTAAGTAAATTAAGAATGGCTGAAAAGACGTGAATGGTAAGAATTTCACCGTATTATATTTGTGCTACCAGAAGAAATTAAGTTTTTTTTCCCCCCCATACAAGTACAAGAGTTAGGTAATAGAGGAATGAATGCTACTAATAACAAATGACGCATGATATTTTATTTATTCAGGAATTTTCTTTTACTCTTTCAATTTTACATAAAGTGGAGTATATTTGCTTTAGGATCAGTGGTACAGTAGCCTCATGGCTTCTTTGGAGCTGACTTCCGACAGTCAACATTTAGATGTATACCTAATTTTTTACTGTCAGAAGTGACAGCTGTTATAACACATGTTTTTGCAGATCATATGGTTCGGCGTAGGGATACATAATTTGATCTGGTACCTTTTCAAAGCCGTCGGCTGTCAGCTGTGAACTGTCAGTCTGCACCAAAGAAGTAATGGAGCTACTGTAGCTGACATTTGGCGGATCATGTTAAAACTGTAAAAAGAAAAAAAAAACTATTAAAAAATATTTGTTTGTTAAAGTTTTGATTGCCTAAAGCGACAGCAAATCAACATATGGTCTTACAGATCATAAGGTTTGGCGAAAGGGTTCCATGATAGTATGTCTGGTAGCTTCCTTTGTCACCAATACTCCCACGGTAGATTTGGTATATTCGAAAATTCATTGTTAATTTTTAGCATTTACTTTATTAACGACTTATTCGAGGGTTAAGTCTGAGAATAGTCTGATCTAGAACGGGGGTTTTCAATCTACAGCCAACGATTAAACTTTTTTTTTTCTAGCGGCTCCTGTTTTATGGAAAATGTAAAATTATTTCAAGAGAAAAAAATTTACAAATACATATATATATATTTACATAATCAACTAGTAAAATAAATACGTATTATATTTACGTTATCTTACAAACGATATTTAGCTTTTCACGCGAGGAAAAGTAGTACGTTTATTACTACAAATGTACTGTAATTTGAACCAACCAATGACAACTCGAGTGGACAAAATCAGTAATAGCTCTTGCTATGAAACAACCAGAGAACAAACTTCAATAGAAACCCGACACTTCACCTGTGAAAAATAGGCCTAAACATAAGTGTGAGTTTAAGAATGTGGTCGTTAAACTGGCGGTCTAGGGGGTAAGGTGTCATACTTCTATCCTGGCGGCCGGGGTTCAATCCTCGGTCCCGGCAAAGATTTATCTGATTACCAAACCCTTCCTTCACCTCTGACAAGAAATTCCACGTTAAACTGTAGGTCCTCCATTTCATCTCACAATCAGCCTACCATTACACATTAGCGTAAGTGCGTATAACCCGAACGGATAGTAAGACGCGGTGATGATGATGATAATAATAATAATTTAAGAATGAGCTAATTTGAATATTTACCCAATCCTAATATTATCGGTGCAATGTTGCGGCCTCTGAGACAACAAAAGTCAGAATCTTTTGCCCTTGGACATAATAAGGTTGAAGACTTCTTATTTGGAATAAATATAACCAGATAAGCATGAAAACAATACTGGAAAACTAATAACAACAAGGAAAAAAATAAAGAAAAACACCCTCGCGGCAACCGGACGTTATTTAAACAACAGCAAATGATAGGTGCGCTTTGCAAAGTAAGAAAATGTAACCATGTGAAAAGCTTTAGAATAGTTATTAGGTTTATTTTGATCATAAAAAGGCTTTGCTATAAAAACCGCAAAAACACTTATCTATTCTCGCGTCCGCTTGCACCCCACCTTAACACACGTTTCTATCAATTCAACCTTAAAGAAGAAAACAAGAATAATTATTTTTAAACAATTTAAACAGTTTTTATTGAAATTGAACTGTCGGGGATCATATGGCCCAACAAATATATGCTACTGGTTTATACTAGGATTTTAAGTTTTTATCTTCTTAGTTTAAGCACCGCATCTTAGTACCGGATCATTTTTATAAGCATATTATGTACTAATAGCGCTAATCAGGTAAGGGTGATAAAGATTGAGTTTAGATATAAGGTACTCGCACTTGCGGGGAAGGGAGACTAGAAATCAATTTAGGAAAAACCACCCTCAGTACATCCGGCCAGGATTTGAACCCCAACCTTTCATTAATAATCATTCTAGTCTAACATGAGAGGGACGCCTTAGACTATGCGGCCAACGAAGCGAGCTCTTCTTCAAAATTGAAAATTAGATAACTTCATTTTCAACCTCAAGACAATGATGTTAATTGTTCATTTTGAAAGTGGAATGAGGTAGGGGGTGGGGTTAGTTGGTAAGAGGGGAGAGGTGTAGGAAGGTGGAAGCAGAAAAGGGGGGTAGCCAAAGCACTTGGAGAGCAACCCAAGTCTCTCGCTGGCAGGGTAAGGAGGGAGTCGAGTGTTTTGGAATAACACCTCGATGCCATCCCTCCCCCTCCTATCCTTACTACTTACTGTACAGTCGTAACGAGATTATCGACTTAATTACTGAAGGATTCCATTAGGACCACCGCGCCCGCGCGATACTGGGCCCTCTTCATCAGGACTTAGGGGGGTAAAGGGACTAAGTCCACACCTGACAGCTACGGACCATTAAAGAACCATTTTCACGAGTGTACTCGGCACTGCGGCTGCCACATTACTGATATTAATCCGTGCTCTATTAGATTTCATTAACAGGTCCCGTGGTCTAGTTGTCAGTGCACTTGGCCACGAGCCTACGGTTCCTGGGTTCGATGCCCAGCTGGTACTTTATGTATTATTTCCTGAAGGGGAGGTACCTCAACTGTCATCAGGGTCTGGTTGATGAGTTTTAAGTTAGGTTTAAGTGTTTCCACTGGTTCCACACCTGTATACTATCACCCTCATACTCACTATCACCCTCATACTCACTACACCCTCATACTCACTATCACCCTCATACTCACTATCACCCTCACACTCACTATCACCCTCATATTCACTATCACCCTCATACTCACTACCACCCTCATACTCACTATCATCCTCATACTCACTATCACCCTCATACTCACTATCACCCACATACTCGCTATCACCATCATCCCACCTCATCGGGACATGAAAAAATCCTCCACGGAAAGGACGTAAGATTAGTACATTCAGAAGTCCCCTGAACAACGGTACATTGGGTGACCTGGTGGTCTAGGGGTAGGGTGTCTGACTTCTGTGCTGGTGTCCGGGGTTCAATCTTAGGTCCCGGCACAGATTTATCTGATTACCAAACCCTTCCTTCACCTCTGACAAGACGTGTATTAATCACAACTTGTTAATGTGGGGAATGCCAGTCCTCCACCATGGTTCAGATCCCACGTTAAACTGTAGGTCCTCCATTTCATCTCACAATCACCCTACCATTACACATTAGCGTAAGCGCGTGTAACCCGAACGGGTAGTAATACGTGGTGATAATAATAATGATAATTATTATTATATCAGTACATTAGTACGGGCTAATCTTTCCACTATTGGGCTACGATTGATGTAACTCTGCCGCGTTATACTATTATACTTGAAGATTGCAATAATAAAATGGGTTTTATAGACGAAGTAATTACATTTGTATTGTTACATAATATATTTAAATTTTAAAATATAACGTCCCCTTCTGTTTTCTACATGACTAGAAACAGGACAGATCTATTATACTTTAAAAAAAAAGGCAAATAAAAGCACATTTTACAAGTATTTTCGCACGTCAGAAGAACCATTTAACTGGGTAAGATCCGTTTTAGTTTCCAAATGGTCTAATGCTTCACTCTCTCGGTTGACTGGTCTGGTGATGACTGGGAGAGCGAGTTTAGAATCCCAGTAGGGTCTACTAAGAGATTTTTTCCCTAAATGATTAGCTAATATCCTTTCACTCAAATGAAGATAGATTACCTCTAAGATACTTCCTAATCCCTACTCCATTATAGTAATTATCATATGTGCGTATAACCTGAACAGGTAGTAAGGCGCGGTGATATAATAAATACACTGCCTTAGACCATTCTACCACCAAACCTTGGCGGAGGGGGGGGGGAGGGTAAGTGAGAGGGATAAGTAAACACATGGAGCAAATAAATTACTCCTGGGGTGAAGAGGAAGATGGAGGATGTGTAGTGTGAGTGAGACTGCCCCAGTTTTGAACCAAGAATACGCCACCGAATTCACCTCAACATTCCGTCTCAATTACAACAATTTGATAGGGGGAGAGTTAATGTGTTCTTCCACAGAGATATTGATGTTCGAGTATAGGGGGTGATGATGATGACTCACCGGACACTCGACAAGGTTTGGCATAGGGGTGGGGTAGTATGATAGACAGAACTATAGAGGGTGCGAGCATGAAGGGATGAGAGGGATTCCAGTGATGTGTCTTAGTAACTTATCTGCTTCCCCCAACCACCCCTTCAATTGTATTGTCATTGTTTTCGACTTCGGACACTGTGCAGTGATTGCTGCGGTAGAGGATTACACACCAAAGGATGGGAAGACGAGGAATGAGGGGGAGAAGGGGGTGGTTAGAAGTGAGGTAGCAATACTCTCTTGAATAGAAATACATTAATTTTGATATTTCTACTCACCTGTCTTTGTGGATAAGTGGTAAGGGATGGTCCTGTCAACTAGAGTTTTAAGAGAACTTTTTCTTGTAGGTGTATTTTCTTATTTTAGTATTATTATTTTTGAATTTAAAATTTAAAAAAGTGGTGAGTATTAGGAATATAAGAAAAATACAGTTTTTTTTTCAGTTTTTAAGTCAAAACTTTTTTTTGGCAGACATAGATCAACATATATAACTTTCTTCACAACAGTTGTTGAATATCTGTCAAAGGTGTAATGGAATTTAATGACAACTTTTTATCTTCATTTAAAAAATATCTCTTATAATGCCGCTATCCTCATGACAAATATTCAACAACTGTTGATATCACCAAGTAAAGAAAATTAAGCTATATATTTCTACTGGAGAATTATTTAATTCCATTTGCCCGAAAAAATGTTTTGCTATATAAACTACAAAGGCACAGACGTTTTCTCGCGGTCCCTATGCACCCACCTTGAATGGGACGCAAGTTACTTTATGAATCTTTGCACTTTTTATATAAAGGCCACATTTAGAAATTAAATATAAGAATGCGACACCAAATAAAATACGACTCTTCGTTATGATGAAACCATTATAAAAAAGGAAATCATTATGTAAAAATAATTTATTCTCAAATAAAAGTAACTTAAATAAATGATTGCAATATGTTTAAAGCTATCATCATTTATTTGATGATAGGTGTACATTAATCTTAGTAGTTGAGATTCTTAAAGCCGCTTTCAAGTGTGAATGTGTGTGTTTAATAGAAATTGCAAATAAGTCCATTCAATTCTGTAATCCATTTTATTTTTGTATTTTAGCATTTTTTTTCAAGGATAGATAGCTGGCCGTAAAAAGACGTGAATAGCTGCACGAAGCGCTTTGGCCATAATTTGGCCAGTGCTTTTATATTATATATTCTCTATTAAACATGTTTAGTTTAATTTTCTAGATTTGGTAATCTCAGAAATCTTTTGAATATCTGTCATGAGCATGGTGTCATTTTATGAGAAACATTTTTAAATAAAGACATAACATTCCTGTACATATTCAGTGATGCTCTTGACATATATTCAAGAACTGTTGAGCGTAACATGTGTGGAAAATTAAATTAAATATATCTTCTGGAGAAATAATGTATATATTTTATAATAAAACACTGGCCTTAACTCTTGTTTACCTCCATCTCATTTAATATAGGAGAAATATTAATGACTTGCTTGCTTTGGTGGCCGCATGGTCTAAGGCGCTACTCTCCCATTTGAATAGATTGCCGATGGCGGGGAAATCGAGGTTAGAATCTCGGTCGGGTGTACTGAGTTTTTATGTCACAAAATGATGTTCCACTCTCCCTCCACTCACATTCGGGAGCACTTTCTCCAAATATATTCTTATTAGTTTCTAAAATCATTAGCGAAATTAGCATATCAGCGTATAGCCTGAACGGGTATCAATTTGCGGTGCTAAACAAATCCAACCACTCATTATATGAACTTCCTAAAGGTGTGGAAGGCTTATGAAAGTAATTACAAACCCTATCCGCGTGGAAAGAGGATGGAAAAATAATTCTAAAAGTTCCCATTGCTGGTATTCGAACCCACACCACTCCATTAATGCCAACCAAATGTAACAGAATTAGGGGTATCTCACACGTAGAGGGTTTTCCGGCCACCTTCGCTAGTGTCGAGTGTCGTTTTCAAGTTTCTCCCGCGCATTCTCTAGCCAGTTCGGGTTTTCTAGTGAGTGGAAATGGATCGCAATCCGAAGGTTCATGTTTTATATGTGTTATGTTTAAGAATAAAATGACGCAACTTGGGAGAATGGGTGCACCTGCTCTTGCAGGAAAGAGCAGAGTTTGGAGTATTCTTACATTTGTACCATAAATTGAGGATGGATGATGCCTAACTTATTTGCGATTTGTATTTCACTAGAACAGTGGTTCCTAAACTTTCAAGACTCGTGAACCCCTTTCGCAAACATCCTGAGTTGCACAAACCCCCCTGGTAAATATATTAATAAACCCACTTAATTGTGTACCTAATTTTGATAAAAAATATTCTGTAATTGCAATAAAAATTATTAATACCTTTAAATTAACCTAATATGGAATTGTGTGATACAGCACCGAAAATAAGGCAAGAATATTGAAACTACGTAAGTAAAAATTCAGATAATAATACATTTATTTTAAAAAACTGAAACTAAAAAAAGCTAAGGAGTCACATTTTCTTATCTTAATTGTCACAATATTATAACATTTCACATGGGTTTTATTTAAAGTGATATTGTAAATTTCTGCTTTGACAAAACTGAAAGCCCTTCCTGTAGTCACAAAATCCCATGCTGATTTAAGTTTCAAAAACTGTTTACGAGTTTTAACAGCTACTCACATCTTCTCGGGACTTAGTGTGAAGAATTCGCTTGATTTGGATGGCACAAAGCTTCAAATTCAAGAACCACAGACGATAAACAAAGTTTCAAGTTACTTTCAGCATTGAGCCTGTTTCTGTCGTGAAAAGTGAAACAAATTATTGGTGGGGGTATAGAAAACGTAAGCGTAGTTTTCTGAACATATAATGGACAGAAACGTCATTAATTTGTAAATGTGCCTCACAAAATTTTACAAACGGTTCGTTAAAAATCCGTCAATATGGAAATATTTTGCCGGACACCTTGGAAGATTTCGCGAAAACCCTGGGGGTTCACGAACCACAGTTTGCGGACCAATGCACTAGATTATTGTCACATAGCTTAGGTATATCTGAAACTGACACGATTAGATGCTTTATATCTATTCTGGGTTCCGTTGAAAACTTTATAATTTAATAGAATAATAGAAATTATAAAATACATAATGCTTACACCTCGCACTAAGTCTAAATTGAGTCTGAGCACTGGAAAAAAAAATTCCCCGTCCACTGCGTGTGAAAACCTCCATAAAAAACCAACGGTCTATGTTTGGGATGTCGTCACGTCGCCAGGAGCGGTCCCGCGCCAAGCTGCTAACAAGCGGGTGATTTTTCGGTCAGCGCGAACAAGCGGATACTCCCGCCTCGTGTGAAAGGATGCATTTAAAAAAAATAGACTTTACATCGAGCGGTAGCGCTCCTGGCGACGGTGGCGGGTTAAACCCACTACGTGGGAAAGGGCTTCACGTGTAAGGACTTAGACCACTGGTGTAGATTTGGGATCATAGGATTACCCAAATCCTAAAGTTGCTAACACCATGGTTAAGTATTTTGTATTTTGCGTGTTGGCGTTTAGTAGCTTTATTTATCTTTAATACAAAATATTGTTTCCTTTTTGCTGAATACGGTCACTAAAATGTTCTTTTAAATTGTAAATTTACAAGAACCACGCGAAAATACATTTTGTAATCAACGTACGTTAATTTAAAAACTATATTTCTAGTAAAAAGAGAAATTAAATTCAAATTAATGATCTAGAAATAATTTTATTGCAGTAAAATGACTAGAATACATTAGATTCTACAGCAGATACAAAACATTAATCTAGAAACCACTTTAAAATACATTAAAAAAAAGGGAAAATTTATTTAAATTGACTATGTAAACTTTTAGGTTAAGGAAGAAGAGAGATGACAAAACACGCCACGACTTAATAAAGTACCTTCTTTTAGATTTTAGGCTTCACGTTTGCTAAACTTTCTAAATGAATGCGATATAAAATACATATGAAACTAAATAAAAAAGGAACACTCACTTCATTATTATTATTATTATTATTATTAGGAGGTACGTGGGGTTAATATTAAACTTATCTAGTTTGGATTGTTGATAAAAGGAACGTCTGGGTTTGAATCTAGAGTAGATGTACTGAGGGTGGTTTTACTTAATTGGTTTCTTTCTCTCTGTGCTTACGGATTCGGGTGCACTTTCAATAAATTCTACCTTTATTATCCCTACCAGATCAGCCCAGCGAAATTACGTACTGTCTGGATGGGTAAAAGTCATTCACGACCTAAGTTTACCTAAATGACAGCTCGAAATGTTAGTAGAAATAATCCCTAATATATCACTACGCCAACAGCTGACATCTATCACTTTGGATGACTGTAATGAAAACAGATGGTAATATATTAATGTGATAGCTAACCACAGTAATTTAGGCCAATATTATTTATAAATTTGTTTGAGGTCGGACACAAAGTTTATTTATAGTTTTATTCCACTTAAACAAATATTCACACCACCTTCACAAAAATTTCTAACGAACATAGCCTCAAAATGGCGACCGACGAATTTAAACCATGTGGTTGAACATGACGGAAATAAAGTTTTTTACTATGATGCAGACACACAGTTGATGAAAATATTTAATTCAGTTAAATATTTCAAAATATGATAAAATAATCATAAAATCATTTATTGTATGTAAAAAAAAATGACAAAGAATTTTCTCTTTTCCAAGTAAATACGATGCCTGTATTAAAAGGTATTGATGTGTGCACTATATTAAACATAATCAATAACGTTCCAAAACGAAAAATAAGTACTTTTAATTATGTTTAAAATATTGTTTCGAGTTGGATAAAAAGAAATTATTTAAAAAAAATTAAATAGTATGAGAAAACTTAAGTTTATGTTATTTTAAATGTAATATATAACAAGTAATTAAAGATATTTACATTTACAACAAAACAGTGATCTTTTACAAGTGTTGGCAACCCAAAACATAAACATATAATTTTCGAATTGTCATCCGGGTAAAAACCTATCGTGAACGGACTTTGTAGTAATACATGGAAAGAAAACCATTCACGTATAATTTGTTTACCCAAACAAGATTAAGGTTTAAGTGCGTTAAATCAAACACCCCTTTTCTACCAAACCAATCATCATTATTCTTAAAAAAAAAAAACTGGAGTAGGGGGCCATTAGCATGTGGAAAGATTCACATGGTTTAGTCGTTAGAGCCACCCTCCTTTATTTACACCCCTTTCCTAATCACCCCTATTTCTCACCATACGCGAATTACTAATACTATCTTCTTTAAATAGTGGATTTAGTGCATAAACGACCAATGTTATCGAGGAACCAAACGTAGGAAAATAAATCTGTGCCAAATTTTGAGCTACAGTCTAATTTTAATATAAATGGACTTTAAGAAAATACGAGCTCTTGGGGTTTGCCAAAATTGATAACATTTTACAATATTATATATACATACATACATACATACATACATACATACATACATACATACATACATACATACATACATACATACATACATAAATACATGAACACTTGAGAATATATATATTAACTTTTAAATGTTTCAGAATTATACTTATCCTTTCAAAATTGAAAAGTAGCTATAAAAAAAAACTACCATAGGTACTTTCATGTATAGGTCAACTCATATTTAATGTAACCATCATTTTGGATGAATCGTCTCTAAGCCGCTAAAAAAAAATCGCATATTTTGCCCATCATATCTTACTACCCATCCAGAACATATTCCTAATCATACCAATGAGGTAGGCGTGAGGAAGTTAGAGTTTAGATAAAATGTACCTGCATTTGTGAAGTATAAGTCTACGTGTTCACCAGTGTGAGTAATATTATAGTTAAATTGCGTCCATATGAAGATCGATTTATATATATATCTAACGTGATTCCTCAATTGATTAAGCTGTTGAAGGTTATGTCGTATGCGGAGGATACCTCGTTCTTACATGGACCATTTATAAACAAGAATATTTGTTTTTGCCAGTGGCACTTTATGAAAATCATCTCAATTATTTGATCTTTTTGTAAAAAAAAAACGAGACTATATTATCTCGGAAGTGAGTCAATATAACAATGGAAGAATAAATTGAAGTGTGTAGTTTAAGTTCCATTTCCATACAGAGGGGGTTGGATTGTAGGCTGGTTTTTATAAAAGATATATGTCCACAAGTGCTCTAAGCCAAGAAGGGGTGATTGTTAGGAGAAACACAGGAAGGATGGGGGACAGTAAGGCCTGATAACTCAATACAAACGCTTGTTGTAAAATAGCCACTTTGTAGTGGATATGCATACATGAATAATATTACACATAACCTCACTTAACATTAATCCCATTATTTTGATTTTTTTTTTCTTTCAAATATTCAAATAACTTTTTTTGATTTGAAACTATCTACGTTTCGTCATTCACTATGAACGTAAATCATCAAGTTATTACCACCACGATGTGCTAACGGTTTAAAAAAACCATACACTTTTTTTTAATTTTAATGATACATTTTTGTGTACTATTTTTATAATTTAAACATACACATTTTATTACATATTTTACTAAGTTTACCTCTAGTACTAAAATATGTCATAAGCATAGCAGCATTAGATGAGAAACTTTTTAAACGAAGAGAAAGAGTTGTCATTAAATTCCAGGACACCTTTGACAGATATTCAACAACTGTTGATATCAATATGTGAAGAAAATTAAACTACATTATATGTTTCTATTGGAGCAATATTTTATTTATTCAGGCCAAAAAAAAAGTATTGTCATATAAACTGCAAAAACACATCCCTTAACTCGTGTCTCTTACAATACCACCTTAATATAACCTCCAATGGTTTGAAACCCAGTCATTTAGTCTCCGGTAATCTAGACCAGACAAGTCTGAAGATTAATTCACTTGCCCATTGACGTGGGTCTATTCTAGATATTTGATGTTATATAAAATATAATTAAAAACCATTATAAAACTTTATTCGGTCCACAGGCTGTGAGTTTGCGAACCCTACCATTGATTGGGCAGTAAACAAAATAACACTTGCTTTAAAAATGTAAAAACTAAAAATTAATTTTGGGAGGGACTTTATCGTGTTGAGTTAATTTGTTTTGAATATGCGCAAGCTTAGAACAAATATACAACGTAAGAAACACACGTCTAACCATTTATATCGATATTTATATAACTTTACAATAAAAATATTTTTATGGGCATATATTATATATTTATTTTTAATCTTTACTAAAACACGCATCGGTGGACACGCGGATTAAATGTCACGCTCAACTAGTCTATATTTATGGTGATGGAGAGTTTGGAGATTGAATCCCGCCTGGTTATGTAGGTGATTTTTTTAGGTCCTAAGTGACTTCACCCTCTCATTATGTACAAATGCTGTTATATTCACTTTTTAATTTTACCCTCCTATTTCCTACACCACTAAATTAATTTTACCATATTTTATTACCACGTATTACTACCCATTCAGGCTATACGTTTTTCGATTAGTGTAAATATTGTGTTAATTTTAGATGTGTTGGGATATAATAATTGGTTTTTAACTGTGCGCACAAAAACAAATGCAAGCTCAAATTATCTTGAGAAGAATCTTATCTGACAGCTGGAAAATATATTAGATATTTTATCACGTCAATTCGGCAAGCAGCATTTCTCAATTTTTACATATTATTACTTCTAAAATTATACTATTATTATTATTATTATTATTATTAGCTCCACGTCTTACTACCCGTTCGGTCTATACGCACTTACGCTAATGTGTAATGGTAGGGTAATTGTTAGATGAAATGGAGGACCTACAGTTTAACGTGGAATCCGAACCACGGTGGAGGCCTGGCATTCCCCACATTCACAAGATGTATTGTCAGAGGTGAAGGAAGGGTTTGGTAATCAGATAAATCTGTGCCGGGACCGAGGATTGAACCCCGGACCCCAGCACAGAAGTCCGACACCTTACCCTTAGACCACCAGGTCACCCTAAAATGATACTAATTAAAAAGTAAAAACCTGTTTCTAGTTGGTAAGACGTGCTGATAAAAAAAGAGTAAAATATCATCTCTGGTTAAAAAGTTTGTATTTTTTAAAAGGCGTTTCTATATTTTAATTCTAAAATGTTTCCTTAAAAATACACAGAAACACAAGCTTCCATAGATAGCCAATTTATTGACTTTTTATTATTATTTTGTGTGCCCCCCCTCCCCATCCTAACCTCCTGCCCCCTGGGCCATGTTCCTCTTACCTATTCTAGCCCCTTCCCTCCCTAACCCCCTGTAAGGTACAGTGTTGAAACCGCGGGAGGTCCTATCGTTCTGCGCGAGAGAAATTTTTATTTATGGGTTTGTCGACTCGAAGCGATGCTCTTCTGAGAGGTTAGAATCATAATTGAATGATGTACAATGTGTCTGACAGCACCGTTCAGGTTGTCCAAAAAGAAAAGAAAAAAGAAAAACTTATAGAATGTGGACAGTCCGTCAATCTGTTAGCCTGATCTTACTTGGAATGTTTGTTAGTCGATTCTGTCAACATTTACTCATTTAAACAACAAGTTATTCTTCACATATTGGTTATAAAAAAAATCTAAATATTTAGAGTATTAATCTTTAGCTTTAATGCGATTTTCAAAGGAAGTGAATTATCTGACAGCTAGAAAATTTACCAGCTCTAGTCTCGCGTATTCACACGGCAGGTCATGTTATATATAGTAGCTGTTTTGTTTAATAACTATCATCAATACTAATAAAAAGTAGCGCTACTATAGAAAAATTAAATTACTATTCATTTTTGACGTAGAAGAGATATAAAAAAATAATTTTTTTATTGAACGATTAAAATAATTATTTAACTAAAATATTATTCTAGTAACAGTTATCTCTTTTTATTAATCAACATCCAAGAGTAATTAATAAATATATATATATGTTAGCACTGTAATGTTTATTATTATTATTATTATTATTATTATTAGAATCGCGTCTTACTACCCGTTCGGTCTATACGCACTTACGCTAATGTGTAATGGTAGGGTGATTGTGAGATGAAATGGAGGACCTACAGATTTAACGTGGAATCCGAACCACGGTGGAGGCCTGGCATTTCTCACTGTAATGTTAAATTATTTTTACTTAAATAAATATATTCAAGCTAACATTTAAATTCTAACAGATATTAAACGTTTGAATGAATAAACCTTTCTACAGTAGCCTCATGGTTTCTTTGGTGCTGACTGACAGCTCACAGCTGACTTCTAACAGACAACATTTAGGTAAACACCTAAATTTTGACTGTCAGAAGTGACAGCTGATAAACACATGTTTTTGCAGATCATATGGTTTGGCGTAGAGATACATAATTTGGTCTGGTAACTTTCAAAGGCGTCAGAAGTCATCTGTGAACTGTCCAGTCCGCACAAAAGAAGCCACGGGGCTACTGTACATTATTTTTTTTTTGTGTGTTAGTAATATCCTACTCGTATATCTATTACGTATTATCAGGGTGAAAAAATGTTTGGTTGCAATCGTATAGACACACAATTAAAAAATGAAAATTCTCGTTGCGTTTTCAATGAATACATTCAATTTATATTTTAATGACTCATTAAGACCGCTCTTTAGTCGCCGCCTTGTCTTAGTCCCAATCTATCACTCCCGCTGTGGACTTATTTGCAGAAGATGGGGTACTAGGTCTCGTATCTTGGTCTGGTATACGAAAAGTTTTTATTTTCTAAATGGTTTTCTACTTTACTTTAGGATTAATGCGGTGGATATATCTCATTTAAATTATATCTGCCCAATCCTTACAACATTAGTGTAGTTGCATGTAGCCCAAACGTCTGGTGATCCGTGGTGATAAAACTATATATATAGAGACGTATAACCCGAACGGGTAGTAAGACGTGGTGCTAATAATATATATATATATATATATATATATATGTATTATACATGGATATGAGTGATCATTTAGCCTATCGCTGCACCTACTATTAATGAAACATCATTATCAACTATTTGATTTATTTAATTACATATAATATTTTTAGTGTTGTTTTTTTTTGCGTTTGGTTCCTTGAGTATATCAAAAACACAAATTCTACACTTTGCCACAAATCATAATATTCTAAAACTATCTTATATGAAAATATGGAAATCAGGTTTCGAAGGATTTATTTGAGTAAAAGCTTCAAATACCTTCTTAGAACTTCACCCTCCTCCTTCCACCTCACCCACTTTCATCCTAACCACTCCATCCTCATCCCGACAAACCCACCCTTCTACAACCAGCTACTTAAAACATATTCTCACTACTACGCCTCATTTTCATAATGTTCTTTTAATGTAAATTTAGGAATATGACTAAAATGGTGATTTTTTTTTTTTGCCAACAATACTTTTATGCCAACAATACTTTTTTTTTCTTATTCCCTTGGAGGAAGAGCTTTTTATATTAATTCTCATGAAAATTACTCTATCCCAGACGCGTTAGTAATGTTGTGATGAAGCAACTTAGCATCCATATTTTAGGACTGGTAGCTTCCTTCCTTGAAGGTGTAGGTGCTGTAGACCCACGCATGTTGTTGATTAAGTTATTGGTGACCTGGTGGTCTAGGGGTTAGGTGTCACACTTCTGTGCTAGTGGCCGGGGTTCAATCCTCGGTCGCGGCAAAGATCTATCTGATTACCAAACCCTTCCTTCACCTCTGACAAGACATCTTGTGAATGTGAGGAATGCCAGGTCTCCACCGTGGTTCGGATTCCACGTTAAACTGTAGGTCTTTCATTTCATCTCACAATCACCCTACCATTATACATTAGCGTAAGTGCGTATAGCCCGAACGGGTAGTAAGACGCGGTGCTAGTAATAATAATAAATAATAATAATAAACTTTAATTGCCACTTCTAAAAATCAACTTTTTATGTAATAAATTTCTATATTTGACTTCTACGAAATGATCTGTAAAGTATTTACTTTGTTCCACATTTGTTGTTAAAAGTGGAACAAACATTTTTATCAAACAATCTCAAACAATTTGAGGGTTGACATTTTAGGAAACAATCTATAAAAATCTAACAACGAGCTATTAAAACCCAATAAAACGTTCAAATTTTAAAAGTTATGAACCCAAAGTTGACACATGGAATTTTATTTGTGATCCTATAAGAACTGAACAAAAAAGTGATTTTTTTTCGCAAAAGCCTTTAAGAAAAAAATGTCTCAACAGTAAACACAAATATTTTTTAAAATGGAGATAGTCTTAAATTTGGCATTTCATTGTTTATTTATAAATGTTTGGCCAATCTTCCTACATTCGACCTCGTGTATATTTCCTTTAAATTTGACCTTTCTAATTCTTAAACTAACTAGCGTAATGAGTACAAATGCCCATAGCTTAAACAAGTAGTATGAAGTGGTGCTAAAATTAAAATAATAACATATTTTTCAGTTAAGGATTTCAAAGCTCTGATTTTATTGTTTTGAAAAACCCTTTTGATCTAGTTTAGAACATATTATAAGATTTAGCTTAAAATATCAAACACTTAGCAGATAAACCCGTTTATACTCTGAAAAGTACCCGTCCTAGCTTGACGGATTACACTATGGTCCACCTCTATAGTGGAAACGTGTAAGAGTTTTATTATTATTATTATTATTATTATTATTAATATTAGCACCGCGTCTTACTACCCGTTCGGGTTATACGCACTTACGCTAATGTGTAATGGTAGGGTGATTGTGAGATGAAATGGAGGACCTACAGTTTAACGTGGAATCCGAACCACGGTGGAGGCCTGGCATTCCTCACATTCACAAGATGTCTTGTCAGAGGTGAAGGAAGGGTTTGGTAATCAGATAANTGGAGGCCTGGCATTCCTCACATTCACAAGATGTCTTGTCAGAGGTGAAGGAAGGGTTTGGTATTCAGATAAATCTATGCCGGGGCTGAGGGTCGAACCCCGGCCGCCAGCACAGAAGTATGACACCTTACCCCTAGACCGCCAGATCACGTGTAAGAGTTACTTCATACCTTTCGATGTAAACGGAAATTAAATGAACGAGGTTCAAAACTTGAACTACTTAAATTTAAATTAATAACAAATATATTCTTGTTAACAAGCAAAGTGGAGGCCATGGGAATGAAGTGTTTTTAAGAGCATGAAGAGAGAGGATTATGAATGAAGATGTAGGTCAATAATTGGGGTGCAGAGGGTACATGAGATAGTAGAGGAAGGTAAGATGAGAAGGTATGGACAAGTAATGGGGATGGAAGGGGAGAGGATTCCAAGAAGATTAATGCATATGACGTATGTAGGGAAGAAACCGCAAGGGAGTCCAAGGAAGATATTATTATCATTATTATTATTATTATTATTATTATTTGCACCACGTCTTACTACCCGTTCGGGTTATACGCACTTACGCTAATATGTAATGTTAGGGTGATTGTGAGATGAAATGGAGGACCTAACAGTTTAACGTGGAATCCGAACCACGGTGGAGGCCTGGCAAGGAAGATATTGGGAGAACAAATCAACAGAATAGCAGCAAGTGTGCAAGTGAGAGGAGCGGAGGGGAAGAGGGTGCAGGAGGAAGAATGGTGGAAGGACAGAGGGACAGGGAGGAATTTTACTAAACAGGCCCGGCCACAGGCTGTAA
This sequence comes from Timema douglasi, assembly GCA_901482245.1. NCBI lineage: Eukaryota > Metazoa > Arthropoda > Insecta > Phasmatodea > Timematidae > Timema > Timema douglasi. Next base: position 198,049 of record CABEEJ010000587.1, read on the forward strand.
ACAATTTATCATGATGATGATGATGATATTCTTGTTAATATTAAGTAAATTCTAATATTTGAAAAAAAAAATAGAGACGTTAATTGATACTATAAGAATATGTTTGTAATTTTTGTTTTGGTTTTGTAAAAAAAAAACTACAGTTAATCAAAAGAAATGGCTTTCTCTATGGGACTTTATAATTTAACCTTTTCTAAATTTAACCGTTTTATTTTACAAGTATCTAAATACACACATATATAAAATTTATTTTGTATGAACCTACTGGTAATACTCAATCTGAACCACAAACGCAAGGGGGTGAGGGGGAGGAGAACCAAAGACTCAATCCAATTTGTGGGAGCACTTTCAAGCTATCGGGGATAAAGTGTGCAAAAAAATAGTAATAATAGTTAATCATGGAAAAATAAAAGTTGTCATAAAAACCCAGTAGGCTGGTTTTAGAATGTTATGTGGTTCACCCTTTTAAAGAAAAAAAGGTATCCATTCTTTGAACCTTTTACTCTTCAATATCGAAACTGTTTCATTGAAATACAACGGATGAAAAAAACAACTTGAAGTAGGTTCAGAGGCAGGTTTTATGACAGTGACTTTTTTTTTTGTATTATTACCTGAATGATAATAAAAAAAAAAGAACTGGTATGGAATACGAAAATTTTAATGTTGGTTTAAGAGTTTCATTGAGCATTGGTTAAAAGGATGTAAGTATTTATCCTGCCTAAGGGTATCAGGTGTTCCTTATGATGTGTTTTTTTTTCTTTACAAAATGGTAACCAAGGTCTACTTGGATTGTTACATTCTTTTTATTAGTGTAACAAAACGTTGGGTTACTTTCTATCAAATCAAATAGTTTTATTTTCAAAGAACATTGCGGTTTTTTTTAAATATATTTTTCCATTGGATCGTTGCAGAGTTAACTGCAAATTTTCGAGCTAAAATTTGATTAAAAACTCTTTTTTTTGACACATTTTGTTCGCATTGTCCCTCTTTGTGGACATCCTGGGAGAAATGGAAAAAGTAGGGGGGGGGGGCTTCCTAATGTCACCATCTATGGCTTGGGTCCAAGTCCAGGATTGTGGGCTGGGCGTCAAGTCTCTTACATGGACGCACTTAGAAGAACTTTTTAGAAAATTTAGCGCAAGTTGGAGTAAAATGTTCATTTTACCCCGGTCTCTGAGTTTTTTATTTGTAAAATGAGCCATTTTCCACCAACCTTCGACTTGATAAAGTTTCACAATTTTTCATATTTCAATACTCATGGAATTATAAATATAGATATAATATCTGTGGTTGTCTTGTTTATAGCACCACATATATGATCATCTGTGTAGAAATCCTTTTGCATTCAGTTTTGACCTTGATTGTAAAATATATATTTATCTGTAATTTTATTCAAGTGAAGCATTTTTTTGCGAGGCATCTATGAAAAAAACGTTGTGAACTGTTTTTTATTTACTTTGTACTCATCAACAGACATTGTTATATTGGTTATTGGATATCTGTTATGAACATAATGGAATTTAAACATACGCTTTTTTAAAGGAAGAAAAAAAAATTCTATTTAAATTCAGCAATGCCCATGACTAATACTTAAGATATGTTACGACTACCATGTGCTTAGAACTAGATTAAATTAATCTACTAAAGTAATATTTAATTTATTTTAACATCATCTGCCTTAGCACCCCGTCTATATAAACTGTGCAGGCTATATATGCATATCTACTAATTATGCTAATGTGTAAAGATATTGTTAGATTTAGGGATAAGGATATCAGGATTTGAGTAGAGGTATAATTTAAAGCTGTCTAGGAAAATCCATCAAAGGTACATCTGACCAGGATTAAACTCCAATCTTCTAGTCACCTGCCGTCTAATCCATTGCAAGAGTCATGCCTTAACCCATGTATCCACTGAAGCCGGTGGTACCAACTTAAACGCCATTTTATTTTAAAAAAAATAGATTTTTCTATTTGTATCTTTCACAAATGTTATCTAATAGGGTTCCATGGCCGAATGATCTTAAGGAGTCACTCTAATGTTAGACTGGTCTACTGAAGATGGGTAGATCAGGGTTCGAGTTTCGGTATGGTCTACTGAGGGCGATTTTGCATAAACGGTTTCCCTCTCTCGTTCCACGCAGATGCAATTATAAATCACCTTTAAAATGCTTCCTTCCTCATATTTACAGTACCTCATCAGAATAATTATTATGAACAAGTAGTAAAACATGTTGATGATGATATTAATAATAATAATAATAATAATGCTATGGCGTAGTTGGCTAACGCGCTAGTCGTGTTGAGCTCAACTGCTGAGGACGGGGAGATTGAGGTTCCAATCTAGGTCGGATGAACTGGGGGTGGTTTTTCCTAAATGGTTTTCCACTCTCCCTCCACGCAAATGCGGGTTCACTCCCTCTAATTCAACCTTACCAGTTCCTAATCCATTAGCGTAACGAGTACTTAAAGCGTATAACCCGAACGGGTAGTAAGACGAGGTGCTAAATAAAATAATAATAATAATAATGTTATATATTTTTTGTATTAATACAAGTTTCTTTTGATAAAATAATCTCTGAGTAAATGAAAGTGTATATGTACCAAACCCTTTTAACAAAGTAACACAAAGGTAAATTTGTTGCCGACCCACAATTCAACAGTAACCCCATTGTGATCCCTCGGGGAATGTCTTAAGACCAAAGAGTAAACGGTGTTTGAGGTTAAGACGGGGAAGGGGTGGTTTTTATTCGTCGGAAGAGGGGAGGTTTGAAGGAACATTCTCTTAACATATTCTCGCTCTGTTGATCTTAAACACCTGGTAAAGTTCTCCATTGCCTGAAGGCACTTAAAACGTTGACTAGCTCCTCGCAAAATAAAAGTTACACAAGGAACCTAAGTAGTAGAAGGGAAGAGACAGACCTAAACGTTATGCGAGAGTGAAATGGGCCCGAGGTGGAGATGAGGGATTGAGGTTGAAGATTTCCCCCCAAGCAAAGAGGGAGTTTTTTTTTACGTTTGTATAAATAAACGAACCTACCCCGAATGTTTGAGCTCTCTAGGTAGTTTCAAATTATCCCCCGCGTAGCAAATATGATGGTCCAGTGGTTTCAAATGTTCACCAAATTCGGTTTAACTCTGGGTTTCTCGAGACATTTACTAAGATGGTGGACCTACTAACTATCTGGGTTCACAATTAGATAATTGTTATAGTGTGATCGTTATACGATTGCTTCTATAGTGTGGTCGTAATTAGCTGGATGTTAGTGGGATAGTCAAACGATGGTATAGTGGGATTTCCATACGATAGTGTAGTGGGATTGCCATATGATGGTATAGTGGGATTGTCATACGATGGTATAGTGGGATTTACATACGATAGTTTAGTGGGATTGCCATAAAAAGTTATTATGGGATTGCCATATGATAGTATAGTGGGATTGTCATACGACGGTATAGTGCGATTTCCATACGACAGTATAGTGAAATTGACATTCAATGCTATTGTGGGATTGCCGTACGGTGGTATAGTTGGATTTCCTTACGATGGTATAGTAGGATTGTCAAACAATGGTATAGTGGTATTTACCATACGATAGTAATGTGGGATTGCAATATGGTTGTATAGTGTAATCACCATTCAATTGTACCCATAGTGTGATCGCCATACAATTTGTACCTATTTTGCTATCACAATTATTATATAACTATTATTGTGGGATCGAAATTATATTGATGCCTTATCTAGTGTGATTACCATACGATAGCAGATATAATGGGGTTACAATTAGATACCTATAAAATTGTTGATAATATGTTAGCCCGTTTACCCACCAATGGTGGTTTATAGCAATTAAATACTTCAATCCATACCACTAGTTTATCCTCACGTATTGTATTTAATTCTCCTTGTTGACGTTAAAATATGAAAACTCCAATTTATTAAAAACTACGTAGACAAGAAAAAAAATCGTATCTACATATCTTGAATGGTAATTATATTATGTCGATTTGTCGGTCTTTAACTGTGTTTCTTAGTACGATTGTATTTTTAACTTTGTTGTATCGCTACTGGACCCACTTTGGTGGACGCATGGTCTAAGGCACTACTCTCGTAGTAGACTAATTACGGTGATATCAAGGTTCGAATCTCAGTCGGGTGTACTAAGGGTGTGTTTTTTTCCTAAAATAGCTATACAATCTCTTTCCACGCAAGTTCGGGTACACTTCTTATAAATATATTTTCCCTCATCCATCATTCCATTAGAGTAATTAGTAGATGAGCGTACAACCTGGACGGATAGTAAGATGAGGTGACAAAAAAAAAATCATACTGGTTTCTGAATTATTGACATATTTACAATGCTATTACGTCACTTAATCTCTTATAGCCATGTGTATAGTCTATATTTCAAGGTCAGCCAATATCACATTCAACATAAAGTTCGGTTTTTTGTTTGATTTTTTAGCACAGCGCCCCGCTGCTATATATACACTAATATACTAATTCATATATATACTAATTACGCTAATGAGCTATGATTTAGGAAGGTTTAATTTAGAGGTGGGGGGGAGAGTGTAAAAGATTTTTGGAAAAACCACCCTTAGTACACCAAACCGGGATTAAAACCACGATCTCCTTTCCATCAGTAGTTTAGTCTAACACGAGTTTAATGCCTTAGATCATGTGACCACCGAGGCTGGTGTAACTGCTTGTTATTCGTGTACTAGGAGATTGGCCGACTTCCAAGATGAGACTACAAATAGCTAGTGTGCCTTAGAGGGGGAGTGAAAGGAACGATAGACACTCTTGAATAAACCTTCCTTTATCTTTAACTAGCCTGGTTAGTTAGTACAGTAGTCCCATGGCTTCTTTGGTGCTGACTGACAGCTCACAGCTGACTTCTGACGGCTTTGAAAAGCTACCTAACCAAATTATGTATCTCTACGCCGAACCATATGATCTGCAAAAACATGATTTTAGCAGCTGTCACTTCTGACGGTCAAAATTTAGGTAAATATACCTAAATGTTGACTGTCAGAATTCAGCTGTGATCTGTCAGTCAGCACCAAAGGAGCCACGGGGCTACTGTATACATGCGTATAGCCTGACGGTGTAGTAAGATGCCGAGATAATTTTGTTTATAATGTATTGAGATTATTTACTATGTAGAAAATTAAATTAAACGTATCTACTGAAGGATTATTTTATTTTCGAATTCACTTAAACATGACACCTGGGCCGGGGAGCTTTGTCTTAGCACGCCAATACTCCACCACTTTGCTACCCAGGTGCACTAAGCCAAAGGTCTCGGGCTCAATTCCCGTGTGTGTCATTTCTCAATGTATTGGAATATAATTTAGAAAAGGCTGATTTCCGTAATCATTCATCCCTCAAACTTCGCCTTTCCTATGTAATTTATTGTATAGCTTTCTTCCCAAATTTTATTTATTTTAGCCATTTTTTATTTCAACTAAAAATAAAATTGTAAGCATTCCCTCGCATCTATCTGACCGTGGGTGTACCGCGATCCCCAGTTTGAGAGAGATTTCTTCATTCGTGCGTGATCACTGTTGTTACTTGGTACACGACCACACGTCTATAGCCTGGAGGCGAGACGAGGTAGGCAAATTCTATGCCTTTCAGGTTTCTGTTGAGTCTGGTTACTTCTGCAGAGTGAATCAGGGCTATTGGGTCGTGAAGTATTTCTATGAGTTGGATAGAAATATGTATAGTTATATGGAGTGAGGAGCAGAGTTGAGCTTCAAAGCTTGGTTTGGTAATTATTTGTTGTTTGTTTAGGCAAACAAATACCTGCCATTTTCATGAATATTTATACAATATTATTAAACCCCGTCTCACTCCCTATAGTCCAATTTTAAACAAGATGAGCCTTACTTTACAGCTAGAAAAGTTACTATATCTGCTTTAACGTGTTCATACGTCAGGTGATGTTATCTGCATCTGTCACTTTTGATAGATAATATCCATACCTATAATGCAACACTCATAAAATGATATCAGTATTAGCCGCAAATGAAGGTGAATAATTTATAATAGGCTCTGTATATGAAAAATGAACTATACCTATCTAGGCAGTCAGAATGTAATCGTATTAAGCAAACAAAATTTAGATAAAAGATATTAAAATGAATACAGGAATCGTTGAAAAATTCGAAACCTGAACTTCCTGTAGCCAACAAAAAATACAAGATCAGATTGACGTTTAGACCACACGTCCACCGATGTAGTGCAAACAAATTTCTCATGGATAGTTGAAATGCACAACCGTTTGAAGGAAATATCTTATACTAGACCCTTCCCCC
>CABEEJ010000587.1:218297-252695 GCA_901482245.1 Timema douglasi
GGGGGGGATCTCAGGAAAATCATCATCGATGCATCTAGCTACAGCTACTTTGGCCTCCAAATCATTGCAGACAGAACGAGAAACTAGTCAACCCTTTCAGCCATTACAAATACTATAACCCCGTAACTAAACTTTAAAATAATCTTGAATGTCCTATTTAACCATTAATCCCTTTACTTAATGACTTAGATAAAAATTAAAATAAAACCCCTCGATTCAATGGTTTAGTGTTAAAAAAATATTGAAAAATACTAGATATTGTTAGTATCATTTAAACTTTTGGTCTATAACTCTTGAAGCTTCAAATAGAGCTAGGTTTATCCGCATTGGGAAGGCTAGGTTTATCAGACAAATGTACTAAGGGCATTTCTCTGTAGTATGTTGTGGATTGTTGCCAGGATAAGCAGAATTTGTTTAAATACTCTAGTCATTTTCTTTTTCTTTTCTTTTTTCAGATAGCCTATACACAGTTTAAGGTCAAATAATAAACCTAATATACACGTATATAAAATTAAATGCTGTACGATTATGTTATATCACTTTTATAGACCATACATTTCAATGTTCAAGAAAAACTTAATTATTTTATTTGATACTCTTATAAAGCCACATGTCTGACTCACTCACTGGCGTTAATGTTTACCCACTTCCAGATGAGCTAAAAACTTGAAATTTGGAAAATGTATAGCTTTTAGCTTGTAACCGACTGGAAAATTCCAAAAAGTTAAAAAAATAATGTTTAACCCCGGAAAAAGATTAAAATTGTCGGAGCAACTTTAAAGTCGGTGTGGACCTTTCTTTGGAGGTTTTGTGTGGCTAAATGGTAAAGCCTATCAGAAAACGGCTCTGGAATTACATTATATTACATACAATTGCAAAGAAAACTCAGTGAGGGTTTGGGGGTGGAGCCCCCAACGAGCAAAGCGGATACATAACACATAAAACCATATTAAGCTTAGACTCTTAGGAAGATGGAAAAGAAACACTTGGAGATCTTTTAAATGTGGTGCTGGAGAAGACTTGAGAGGATCAGGTGGACTAACTGGGTGATAAATGAAGACGTCCTAAGAGGAGTGGAAGAGAAAATAAGGATTTTGGGTGGTATTCCTCGCTACAAAGCAAGCTGGATCGGACACATCCTTGGGAGGAACTGTCTTCTGCACGACTTGATAGAAGGAAGGATTGAGGGAAAGAGGAGCTTAGGAAGAAGGAGGATTCTAATAATGAATGACTTGAAGGAATGAAGAGATTCCTAGGAGTTCAAAGAGGAGGCAGAGGTCCGGGTGCATTGGTGGTATAAGTCCTCTGACGAAAGGAATGGACCTGTCTCAAGATAGAACATCAAATATTATTTACAAAGGATTTAAACGTTATTTAATGTAAAAATAGGTCATAAAGCTAGTCAAAGTTAAATCTTGTTCAATCATAATTTTGTAAACATATTTTAGGTGTTAGATATATTATTTGGGATTATTCAAAACCACTGAGTTTTGCATATATTGTATAATTTTTTTAAATATAATATGTTTGATATCAAATTATGTCAACAAATTAGTAAAATTATAAAATTTAACCCATTGGAATATTTTAACTATATAATAGATTCAAAATACCTTAAAGAACCAAAGAATCTCACGTATCTAATTGTACCTGTGAAAAGTTATTCCCCAACCCTGTCCCCATTTATCCTATAACTGGGGATGACATAATATCATGAGACGTGTTTTTAAGAACTTTTTCTATCACATTGAAAATAATTTAAAAAATGTATATTTTAAAGATGTTTATAGCATTTTTAAATATATTATTACATACACGCAAAATAAAATGAAATAGAATATTTTACAAAATTGATTACTTTGTCTTTATATGCGTATAATAGTCAAATATGTCGATTTTAGTGAGAATTAACGATATACAAACAAAACACATCCTTATTTAGTATAATATCTCATTGTTATTTTCCTGAAATTGCCAGAATAAATCGTACCAAAGGAAATATTATAATTTTGTTCTTATTAACAACATACCATTTCAAAGATATTTGTCCAGAAAAATTATAATTTACTTCCATTAAAAACCATTGGCAAGAAGAAAATGATATATGCCCGGTGTGACATCCAATCTCCCTCCACGCAAATGTGGGGCACGTTCACTAAATATAAAGTTCCTAATCACAAAAACTACCAGCGTAATAAGTATTCAAGCGTATTTAAACCGAGCGGGTATTAAGACTCGATACTAAGAAAGAAAAATATTTCCCTAAGGAAGGGAGTGGGAATTGTGATCAAGAGAATAGTTATTTTTTTACAGAAAAAAAGACACATTTTTATCAAAATAAAAAAGTATTAAGTAGTAATTTAAATTAATTTTCTACACTTCGACAGTTCTTGAATATTTGTCATAAACATTGCGGGATTTCACCAGGTCTTTTACTCTTGATTTAAAAATCATCTCATAAAATGTCATTATGTTCCAGACAAGCATTTAAAACATATTTGTTATTTCTCAGTGTGGAAAATTAAGCTAAATTTTTAAACTGAAGTATAATTTAATCTACATTCACCAAAAATGGTTTTGTGTTATAAAAACTGCAAAATAAAATTACCTAAATTGGGGGGTGAAGAAACCTCGAGTAAATGACAGAGTTTTTTGCAGTTTTTATAGAAAAAACATTATTTGTCGAAAAATAAATAAAATTTTACTTTAATACAAACACATAAATTAATATTCTTCAAATAATGATATCAACAATGTTGTAGAATATATGTCTTGGTCATTGCGTCATTAGATGAGAAAATTTTTAAATGAAGAGAAAAAGTTGTCATTAAGTTCCAGGACACTCTTGACAGATATTTTAGAATTGTTTATCTCAACATGGGAAGGAACTAACTAAACATTATGTTTCTGATGGAGAGATATTTAATTTATTATGATCAATGATATAAAACTTGCAAAGAAAACTGTCATTTTCTCACATTCCCCCCCAACCAAACTTTTTGATTTCTTAAACCAGCCGTTCAACAACAAGGACTGGTTTCATGATATTAAATATTCAATAAGACTGTCCTTGTATTGTAACAAACATGAACACTTGGTATATTTCAAAACTCGTGTTTAAAAAATATAATTTCAGGAATAAAGCAAAGAAAAAAAAAAGTTGTGGTACAGTAAACGTCAGTTGAAGTCAATTGAATATATTATGTGTCGTGTCACGAATGTGGGATATTCATGCACATTCCAGAACCTTTACCCTTTTAACATGTTTTCTGAAATGTTTGTGTACGATGACACGTCCTAAAATAAACAGGTGTACATAAATATTAATGTTATTCGATTTAAAATTATATGAAACTATTTTCCTCATATTAATTATGTAAATAGAAATATCGACAATTTTAATATGTATTATAATTTAAACATTTCAATATCCTACTGTTTATATAAACATTTTAATATCCAACTGTTTATATATATATACTTATCTGTTTCCTATTTTAGGTGGGATAAAAAGTAGGCGAATTAAGGTCAGTATTTTTTGTAATTTATTAAACAATTGCTTTATACAATAAATAATATATTTCTTCATTTGATAAATTTGGTTTGATTTTCTACAAATAGTAATATCAACAGATATTTTATATTTAAAGAAAACAAGAAAATAACTTATCAGCGAAATTTTGTACTACTGTTAAAATAAGTAGTATTTTAAAATTGATTATATTTTTATAAAATCAATAGTTTCTGAGCTATAAGTAAACATATATACGTTTTTATGGGGTAGACCTACTTAGAAATATGAAACCGATTGTTATAGTTGGACAGGGACGCTCATATTTTCTCAATGTATCTGTAACATTGTATATTAATAAATTTATAAAAGAGCGAGAAAATCTGTGCTGCCAAACGTACTATTTATTTTGAATTATAATTACAATTAATAGGAAATACATCACATTTAAATGGCACATAGGTAAAAGTAGGAAAGTAAAGTTACACATACTTTCCAGGACCATTTTTATTTTATCTTAAAGAGATCGACCCAAGCAACTACTTTTTTCATTAATTTAAATATGGCAGAAACCTTTCTTAACAATAATATAAAGTATATTAGAAAGATATAATGATTGTCTAGCACTAACTCAATTTGAGTTAAAATTGGACTCTACCCTTTTTTTTTCTTTGTGCCCTTCAATTATTCTGGAAAGAAACATCTTTTTACTTTTTTAAGTAGTGGTAATTTTTTTATACTTGTTTTTACAAATCTGACAAAAAGTAGATAAATTTAACGTAAAACATGCCTTAAATTTAGATTTTTTTTATGGGGAGGGGGAGTTCCATGAAAAATCATTTAGATTTTAAAGAAATAAAACTAACAAAAATAATCAACATTTTCTCTTTTGGTTCTCAGAGGGAATCTAACCAAGGAATTTTAAATTATTAATAAGACAGTTTACAAATTGAGCTAGAGTATGCTGGTCACCCTTAGTAATAATGCAATTATATATCAACAAATCCATAAATTTAGTACATATCAGGAACTAACTTTTTTCTTAATACGTTTGTACAGTAGCTTCAGGATAATTCAACGTTGGTTGGATCAAAACATTTGATAATCAGGACGCACAATGTTTATTCATTAAATTCCTATTTAAATAAATGGTAAAAAAAACTTTAAATAAGAACTTTATAAGATAACACTATGATAATTTGAAGTCTTGATATAAAGTTAGTTAATGACGCGTAGTTAAAGATAAAACGGGGGACTCTTCACCGGCAGCGAGCAGGTTTTCTGAAACAAGGGATGTGTTGGCTCTTTCACCGCCTATGTGTGACGATGTGATCACGTAACGCACATGACTGATTTAGGTCACACATTTTCTTACGTTAATTTTCCCAAGTGTTTATATTATATGTTTAATTTTTCTATTCATGTTTATATATAATGAGTAATGTGTATTTTATATAGCATATACAACACGTATATTTTTATATGAAGCATATTTTGAGGTTTTTGACTTATTGTGTGCCAGATCAGGGGCGCACACAGAAATTCTTCTTAGGGGGGAAGGGGGGGGGTCCTAAGTAAAGAAGTGACAGGTCAATAGTCAATCCAATCCATTATTCGTATAAGACTCATACTTCGAACAGAATTACCCAATGAGGCTATATATACACAACCCGCCTCGGTGACGTAGTTGGCTAACGCGCTAGTCGTGTTGAGCTCGGCTGCTGAGGACGGGGAGATCGAGGTTCGAATCTTGGTTGGGTGAACTGGGGGTGGTTTTTCCTAAATGGTTTTCCACTCTCCCTCCACGCAAATGCGGGTTAACTTTCTCTAATTCAACCTTCCCAATTCCTAATCCATTAGAGTAATTAGTACTTAAAGCGTATAACCCGAACGGGTAGTAAGACGTGGTGCTAAATAATATTATATATACACAGACTGTATTGAGACATTGGGTTATTTTCAACCACTGATTTAAGGTGATTTAACATTGATAAATAATTGCTTTTTAATTAATATTTTATTTATATGTTACTTCATGTTCGCCGGGGGAGAGTCCGGACCCACTGGACCCCCCTCGTGTGTGTACCCCTTTTCTAGATGCCTAGAAACACATATAAATGCTTAATATGAATTTGGGATATTTCAAGTTTTTTTTTAAATATCCCCTGGACTACAAATTAAATATGACTAAATTTTAGGCGAGAATATATAAAACATGATTTTGTAAATAAACCCAATTAACAACAATCCAAATCTTATACAAATTAAGTAATTGACATATGAATCCTCCGCGTTTTGTTTGCCTCATTAAATCATTAAGGCTGGTCACGTTTTTCTTGTTTATTTACGAATAGATCTTGGGGTGGGACGTGTGGAGATTATCGAGTAGTTTCAATCCTGATACACCTGTTACTCCTGTTCGTAGGGTCAGAGGGTTGGACCCCCGGGGGGGGGGGGGGGCAAGATTTAATAATNGATTTAATAATCTTGTTGGTGGAAATTTCCGATCAAACTATCTCTGACAAGGAATTAAAGGGCTGTTAAAAAATTAAACATATTGGTTCAGAGTTTTTCAACCAGTGTGCTACGAGAATTTAGCGGGGTGAGTTCAAAAAGAAGTGAGAAAAAATTAGAGGGGAAAAAAATAAATATTTTTAAATTCATGATTATCTTTTTTTTTAAATAGCACATTTATTATAGTCTTAACTATTAAACTTTTATAGCTAATCTTAATATTCGTCTAATTAATGATAAAATATCTCCTTATGAAACTAATAGTGTGCCTTTACAATTTTGGTGCCTTTTTCACTGTTCCATGAGTTGAAAAAGTTTGAAAATTGCTCTTTTTATTATTTTTTAGCTCCACGTCCTGCTAACCATTCAGTTTACACGTTTATGTCCTAATTATGCTAATGGCCTAGGAATGAAGAAGGTTTAAAGTAGAGGAAGTGTACCCACAGTTGCGTGGAGAGATAGAGTTGCAAAATATTTATGGAAAACCACCGTTAGTAAACCTGATCGGAATTTATCCACGATCTCCCCGTCATCGGCAGTCCATTATATATAGAGATTAGTGCCTTAGAGCATTCGGCCATCGATGCAGGTTAAAAATGGTTAACTGTAGGGAAAAATCGTTATTATTAAAAAATATATCCTATTATTAATGTCTTTGAAAATAGTTTGTGAAAAATTATAAAGTTTTTATTGTTTAATTTGTGATATTAAAAAGAAGATTCACTAAATGGTTCAGTGTACTAATTATGCCAGTAAGCTAGGGATGAGGAAAGTATAATTTAGATGAATTGTACTTGTATTTTCGTGAAGGGATGATTTAAAAAAAAGGTATCGACTGCTGAGGACAGGGAGATCGAGGTTCGATTCTCGGTCAGGTGAACTAGGGATGGTTTTTCCTAAATGGTTTTCCACTCTCCCTCCACGCAAATGTAGGTTCACTTCCTCTAATTCAACATTCCCAAATCCTAATCCATTAGGGTAAATAGTACTTAAAGCGTATAACCCTAACGGGTAGTAAGACGCGGGGATAAATATTAATTAATTAATTTAAAAAAGGTAAAAAACTCCCGGGATTAAAATCTCGATTTTCCCATAATCGGCAATCTAGTTTATTGTGATATTGACATCTAAATAATACTCGATCATCATATCGGGTCGTGGTTTTATAACGAGTTTCGTAATAATCTTAAAACATGAAATGTCGATTTTTGAAACAAATTATTAGCACTGGTGTATTACAATTAAAAATTTTGATCCAAAATATTACGTTTTCTTCAAGACCACCCTCATAGTTAATAACTCTCCCAAAACTATGGGAAAATTTTGCAATCGTGTCTATCTTTATATTCAGTTGTAAAATGACTTTATCCTTTTTGATCATAATAATTACCCTCTAAGAAGTCATTTAATTAATCCTGTATGGAATTCCCCCTCACCCCACCTCCCTTCGTTCGCCGTATCTTTAAACAAGCCTTGACAAATTTGGATGTCGGCAGCTTCTAACTTCCGTTTCAAAAGTTGACTCTTTGAGGAGGGGGTGAGAATTTTTCGACTAGATGGCCCACCCAAGGAGCGATGTAAGCAACGATTATTGACTGAAAAAAAGTCGTGCAGTGGATCTTGTTAGTTTTTTATTAGTATTTTTTTTTTTCCACAAGGCATGTCTCAATTATTACCTCACCACTTCATTTCATCAAACTACTAACAAGACTACGGGGCTTTTTTGGCAAAAGAATAGATACTCGTGTCGTTCGGCCGAAATATAGTAGGGATGGCGAGAAAACGATCTCTTCTTCTGGCAGTAAAAACTTTTCCATTTTCCTTATTTAGTGAATTCTAAGCTATTTTACAAAGCGGGTGTCATATTTACTGGATATTCTATAAGCACAATGATATTTATTACAGATGTCAAAAACTAGAGGAAAGAAATTCACCCTGTGAAGCCTTTTGTTTATATTCTCAAATTTTGTTGAGCCAAAAAATGTTCAAAAATTCTCATAAAATAACCTAAAAATTCACTTCAAATCTTAAAAAAAATTCTTCAAAATATGAACAAATTTCGGAATCAATGCAAACTACTAAATCAAGCACGCTCTTATAAATATAAAATGCGATGAAAAGCATTTAACGACTAAACTCTTATGTTGTGATAAATATAACATTTATTTACAAATATCTGATTCATAAGTAATTCCATTCACGGTAGGAATTGACTTCTGAAAGGCCTTTTTCCCTACCATAAATCTACTATATAGTAGGATATTGGTAGGAAAAAAGACCTTTCAGAGAGTAATTCCTACCGTGAATGGAATATTTTCCCTACCATAAATCTACTATATAGTAGGATATTGGTAGGAAAAAAGACCTTTCAGAGAGTAATTCCTACCGTGAATGGAATATAGCTATCTGCTCTCAATGGATCCCTCTTCATCCTAGTTGCAATCTCACCCGCCAGGATTGTGGTGTATCCAACAACCATACAAGCAAAGAGGATACGTAGTTAGTTCATTGCTTGTAGTGGAATTCACGTTCCAACCAGCGAGGGTTGAAAAATAAGTGGTTTTTCTGAGTATCTATTCATTAAAAAATATATATAGTATTTAAAACTATATTTAATATGAATATCTTAAAATGACTCAAAAATCCCTAAAAATGACACACAAATGTATAAAAAACTAATACAAAATTACAAAAATTAAGAATATATGGGTTAAAACTTAAAAATGACCATAAAATGATAAATAAAATCTACGTTTTTACAAACAGGATTTCATGAACAGAGTGAATGTATTATGAGACATGACATTATTTAGTTTCCTGCAGTTTGTACAAAAAAGAAAGCAAAAACTAGCAAATCTTCCAAATACATTTTGAGTTAGTTTTATCTATCCACTACCATTTCCCAAAGTTTAACCATTTAACCCGGGAACAGCCTGTATATTGCACAAAGCTCATGAAAGACATAGCCTACATATATACAAACTCTTAATGTTATTAACAATGATATTCAGAAAGTAGAGACAATAGTTATTTTAATTCAGAAATAGCATTTTAAAAACAAAAGAGCCTTTCTTTCAATGGTTCCGCTAGGGTAGTGGAATACATTAAGTTTTAAAATTTAATTTGCTAGTCTACAAGTCGACCTGGTACCCAGGCACGCCTCATCAACTCTGAAGGCTGGACTACAATTCGCTAGAGACACATTGTCTGGGTCCATACTGGAACCTTACATTTATCTTATTGTAACAGGGGCTTATGACAAAATACGAACTAATATCTCAATTATCATAGATAGAACATTATCTGACAGCAAAATAAACGTTTATTTATACTTTTATGTATTCTTACTTCAAGTCATGAGATCTGCATCTGTCATTTTTAATAAAAAATACTAATAACATAGTAAGATTATGTTGATATTGACCACAAAAAATATGCATTTTCTAAAATATTGTCCAAAGTCCATTCGTAGCTTAATCAATNTCATCACACGTCTTACTACCCGTTAGGGTTGTATTCATAAGTACGATAATAAGTTATAGGTGGGAACTGTTGAGCTTAGAGTAAGTGAACATATATTTGCGTTGAGAGAGAAGGAAAAATCATTTAAGGAAAAAAAACTTGCTACACCTGGCTGGAATTCAAACCCTGATCTCTTTATCAGCAGTCCAGTCTTGAAGAGTGAGACCTTAAACAATGTTAAGGTATTGACATTTAAAAATAGATAATATATTCTTAAATAATTTTAAACAATTATTTGTTGAGTTTTTTTGTAAACGTATTTTTTTTAAATCATCTGAAGATTAGGTTTATTATAATAGTTACCTGTAACGGTTTTAGGGATTGGTAAGGTTATATTTAAAGAAAGTGTACCTAGATTTGCATGTGAGGAGAGTAGAAAACCATTCTGAGAAATCCACCTATAGTACACTTGAACTATATTTTGAACCTCAACTACCAGCAGACATCGGCAGTCTATCATGACACGAGAGTAGTGCATTAGACCATGCCACACCTGAATTTGGTCTTACTTAGCCAATATTGTTTAAAATATATTTTAAAAATAAGATTTATTTAAATCCAAATATTCAGGTTTTAGCTCCACTCTTATTCCAAAGTAAATAGTTCACACATTGCATCCTGTTATGTAAGTGGAATGGAGATATTTTTGTAAGAACATTGTTGGATATATTCTATCTTCTTGGATAGTTGATACAATGCATCCTGATATGTAAATGGCATGGATAGGATTCTAAGAACCTTGTTGGATATATCTTATCTACTTAGATAGTTGATACACTGCATCCTGGTATAGAAATGGCATGGATATGTTTCTGTAAGAACCTTGTTGGATATATCTTATCTTCTTAGATAGTTGATACACTGCATCCTTGTATAGAGATGGCATGGATAGGTTTCTGTAAGAACCTTGTTGGATATATCTTATCTTCCTAGATAGTTGATACACTGCATCCTAGTATAGAAATGGCATGGATAGGTGTCTGTAAGAACCTTGTTGGATATATCTTATCTTCTTGGATAGTTGATACACTGCATCCTGGTATAGAAATTCCATGGAGAGTTTTCTGGAAAAACCTTCCTGGGAACGCAGCAAAAACGAACGTATGGTCAGATTCCTTCCCCTATGAGACGTTCTTGTCGTACCGGAAGTAGAGGATAGAGGGGGCTCTAGCCGCCCAGGGGGATGATGGTGATTAGCGCAGCAAATGATTGGGGTAGGTTCTCCCAGCCCAGAAGGACAGGGGTGAGGGGAGAAAAAAAGGTTAGGGAGCTCCAGAAGACAGTCCGAACTCTCGGCTAGTTGGCAAACATGAGGGAACACACTGGCGAGGTCTGGTGAAAACCTCTCGAATTACACTGCTGGTGTTTTTCATCGTGGATTTAGGGGAGTGGATTGGTTGATTTGTCGGGTCAATCTCTTGATTGAATTGTTGAGCTTTGAGCTACGAGAGAGCCCCATTTTTATTACTCTAATAAACCTTTATATCAAGGGAAGATAAATTCAATGTGGAGAATCACCTGTACCCTGTGGGTCATTGTCGTGTCGTGAAGTGTTGCCAAGGTAATCAGAGTTAGTTTAAACCGCACCTGTGAATTGCTCCCATCACTCAGTAGAACACTCATTGACAGTATCGTGTCGTGTAGTGTTGCCAGGGTAAGGAGAGTTAGTTTAAACTGTAGCTGTGAATTGTTATCATCACTCAGTAGAACACTTATTGACAGTGTCGTGTCGTGGAGTGTTGCCAAGGTAAGCAGAGCTAGTTTAAACTGTACCTGTGAATTGTTCTCATCACTCAGTAGAACACTCATTGAACAGTGTCGTGTCGTGTAGTGTTGCCAGGGTAAGGAGAGTTAGTTTAAACTGTACATGTGAATTGTTTCATCACTCAGTAGAACACTTATTGACAGTGTTGTGTCGTGGAGTGTTGCCAGGGTAGGCAGAGCTAGTTTACACTGTACCTGTGAATTGTTTCATCACTCAGTAGAACACTCGTTGACAGTGTCGTGTAGTGGAGTGTTGCCAGGGTAAGCAGAGCTAGTTTAAACTGTACCTGTGAATTGTTCTCATCACTCAGTAGAACACTCATTGACAGTGTCGTGTCGTGGAGTGTTGCCAGGGTAAGCAGAGTTAGTTTAAACTGTACCTGTGAATTGTTCTCATCACTCAGTAGAACACTCGTTGACAGTGTCGTGTCGTGGAGTGTGGCCAGGGTAAGCAGAGCTAGTTTAAACTGTACCTGTGAATTGTTCTCATCACTCAGTAGAACACTCGTTGGCCAGGTATAGACTAACATACATTCCTATGTGAGGTGTTTATTCCAGAGCGTATGTAGGTTTGGTCAAATGAGGAAATCATGGGGAGAACAATCTACAGGACATTTTAAACTAACTCTGCTTACCCTGGCAACACTCCATGACACGACACTGTCAATAAATGTTCTAATGAGTGATGGGAACAATTCACATGTACAGTTTAAACTAGCTCTGCTTACCCTTGCAACACTCCACAACATGTCAATGAGTGTTCTACTGAGTGATGAGATCAATTCACAGGTACAGTTTAAACGCCATTTTTGGCGATCTCAATACTTGCCCTACTTCTAAGGTAGCGAGAAAGTAAAAATATCGATTTTGGGCCCCCAAGTGTCGTATTAAAATATCTACTTCCTGTTAAAATTCTCGATATTTTCCAAGAGGTTCTAATGAAAATAGCACTGCTATTAAATTCCTCATTTCTGAATTTTGACTAATAAAATAGGTTGATATTGACCATTGAAACTAGAATGATAGAGATAGATCATTGTTGTACAAACACTTCCACTAAGATATTTATTATTAGCACCGCGTCTTACTACCCGTTCGGGTTATAAGCACTTACGCTAATGTGTAATGGTAGGGTGATTGTGAGATGAAATGGCGGACCTACAGTTTAACCGAACCACGGTGGAGACCTGGCATTCCTCACATTCACAAGATGTCTTGTCAGAGGTGAAGGAAGGGTTTGGTAAACTTCCACTAAGAGGTCAAAGGAAATAACTATACACATTTTTAGAGACTTGCTTGTTTTTTTCTCTACGGCATTAGAGAATTATTGCGTTAAAACTTAAGTACTAACTCTTTACAACTAAACTCACAAAATTGTATTAATACATTTGCCGATATCCCAGAAACTGTTGGTTTTATATTAATATATTTAAAACTAAGAGTTTTTTATTTTTAATAGTACTACAATTTTGCAATAATAAGCTATTTAGTATCTCAAATAATTGTAGAGATACAAACATTTCTGCTTCTGTAAAGTACCCTAAAATTCATTTTCATAGGAAAATGAAAGTGTCCATTTTATTTATAATCTTAATCAACGCCTAGATACGAATTTTAATCAAAATCTTTAAAGCCGATTTTTAGAAAAAAATTTTTTTTCTTTTTGCTTTTTATTAATCTACTTTTAATCTTTGGGATAAACCAACACACAGACAGATGGCATTGCAAAAAACACTTTTTAGCGTTTGGGGGGTCATAGGACGTTGACACCCATCATAATTTCGGGTTAGATTTTTTTAGTCACAATAATTTACATTTAGTTTTCGAAAAGTTAATATATATATGTATATGTATGGCTTGAAAGCCAATGGTGTTTTTTTTATAAATATGTATGAATAAAAGATTTGTATTATAAATAGCCCAAGCTATTTGCAATAATAATTAATTTCATATATCTAAGAGTTATGGAGATATGAAAAAAAAAAGTTTCCGCATCTGACCTGAACCCTTAAATTCATTATGCTGAAATATTGAGGATAACCATTTAGTTTTTAATATTTATAAATGTTTTGAAATGAAATTTAATCATAATCATTAGAGACAATTTTGAGAAAAATTATATTTTCTCTTTTCATCTATCAGTAAACTACCCTTAATTTTAGGATTAAATATCCAATTCCAAAAACCCCTCGAGGCAACCCTATGAAAACCTTAGATACAAAATTTAAGCGAAATGGGTAAAATACTTAAGGCTCTAGTCCGAGGTACAGACAGACGGAAATTCAAAAATCACTATTTTGGATTCGTGGGGGTCATGAAACGTCAGCATTCATCAACATCTTTAATGCGATTTTTTTTATAAACAATCACACTTTGTCTACCTGTAAGATAGCGAGTAGGTAGTAGTTAGATATGAGATAAAGAAACAATAATAAAGGAAGAGAAAAAAATAGTTTAAACACAACTATTTATTAAGAAATGTGGTGCTGGATGAGACTTGAGAAGATCAGGTGGGCAGGCAGGGTGACAAATGAAGAAGTCCTGAGAATAGTGTGTGAGAAGAAAAACATTTTGAATGTGATTCTTCGGTGTAAAGCTAACTGGATAACACACATATTAAGGAGGAATTATCTTCTGTACGAAGTCATAAAAGAAAAGAGCAGCTTGGGTGGAAGGAGGATTTAAATATTGGATGACGTGAAGGAAAGAAGGCTCATTGGCAGTCTAATTTTATTGATAGAAGGAATGGAGCTGTCAAAAGACAGAACACATAATAGTAATAGTACGAAAATATGATATTAAATCTCCTTTTTCAAACATATTTATAATGTATGTAGATATATATTTATATATAATGTATGTATATATATGTGTATAATGTATATATATTTATATATATATAATGTATATATATATACATTCATACATTTACGATTTTGTTATATATATATATATATATATATATAACAAAATCTTAAACGCATGAATGTATATATATATACATTATATATATAAATTATATATAAATATATGTTTGAAAAAGGATATTTATTATCATATTTTCGTATTATTACTATCATGCGCTCTGTCTTAATTAACTCACTTAATAATAAAGAACATACATTAAATACTTATGCGCAAAAAATTATTTTATAATATTTGTAAAAAAATAGATTTCGGTCGACGCTCTGCGGCATTAATATATTTTGGCCCCCCCATATTTGTACCGACAAAATCCCCGTCAGATAGTTGTATCCCCTTTCCACTTGACCCTCAACCCTCACCCCGGACGCCTCAGGGTACAGATCTTTACGACATACCACAAGGTGTTGGCCAGTCGAGTAACCGGCAGACATCCATCAAACTGTTACCAGGGAGTTCAGATTAGTTCATAACCCGTTTTCACCGCTCACTCTACACTCAAGTTAACGTTTTGAACGTAGTCACAAATTGATTGAAAAACAAATGTAGAACTGAAATGTGGTAACTTAACGAGATTAGATATAAACGCGAACAGTTTTTTTTCGTTCCACACTGTTAGAAATAGTTTTAGATCTATTTGCAAATCTCTATAAAATATGCGTAGAATAACTGATAAAAATTACAAAACCAACTGACCCATACATGGTGTATGCCTTAATGCCAACTGACTCAGTCAGAGAGTGTATGCCTTAATGCCAACTGACTCAATCAGAGAGTGTATGCCCTAATGCCAATTGACTCAATCAGAGAGGGTATGCCCTAATGCCAACTGGCTCAATCAGAGAGTGAATGCCCTAATGCCAACTGACTCAATAAGAATATGAATGTGCTAATGCCAACCGACTCCTAGTGTGCATGCACTTTTGCCAACTGACTCAGTCAAAATGCGCATGCGCTCATGGCCAAATGACTCATAGTGTGCATATGCTTATGACAATCACACTTGACAAAAATTCAATAACCCTCAATATCACAATGTCAAGAAAATTAAACAATGTTTTTTACTAAAGAAATATTTTATTTAATTTGGCCATAAAAATGTTTTGCTGTAAAAACTATATAAACACTGGCCATTTCTCATGTCCGTTACATCCCCACCTTAAATAATCGTGTTCTAAACATAAGTCATACTACTTTACGTCAGTCAGTTGTATGAATATTGATTTTTTTTTTCCTCATTCGGAGCTACCCGGAAAAAATTGAGATTCCTTGTGGAAAACACAGGAAATTTGATTTTTAAGCAAATAGTGGTAGCCTGGTCCAGATTAAGTGGGATTGTTAGTCGTTTTCGGGTATTCTACAAGTGCCCATTTAAACACTAATTTTTAATGGTGGCAAAGCTGATCCCGAGATATGTGGGCGGCAGGGAGAGGGTAGGGGGAGTAAAGAATTTTAGGGGTAGGATGATTTATGTCTTCAGTTTGCGGTGGATTGTAGTAGGGTCTAAAACAGTAAATTTTAGAAAACATTGTCAACATTGAAGAACTCTTCAAGCAGTTTAAGCAGCTTAACTTTTATTCAGGCATTTAAATCCGTTCCCAAGCTAAAACAGAACGCGGAACAGAACATCCTTGCAAATATTTTCTAATAACATGATAGTCCGAACTTTAACAGAACATTTTTGCGAACGTTCTTTTAAAGTCCTTCCATAGCTGAGAGCCTCATAGTTCTTTACATTTAGCATAGACATTTCTCAATATCGGTGGTGCGATGAGTACATTATGTACAAGTGCAAGTATCAGCAGGTGCATATATATTTTACTCACACAAAGAAACACATTCATCAATATATATATATATATGCTTAGATAGAAACTAGATACAGTTGTAACTCAACTGCTGTCCAACCAAAGAACGGATGTTCGTGGAAAATCTCGCCAAGGTGTACAAACTTCTCCAGACCCGAACATAAATTATCCTTTGATATTACGGGGGAAAACCGACAACATTTGGGTTGGGGTCAGACAGAACAAAAAACCAAAATTTTGCTACTGATAAATGTTCAGAAAACTGTCAATACTGATCGCAAACCTGTTAGTGGTTTTGTTATAATCTGGGCACGGCTTAAAATGTACGTTCTAAACATACTGATTATATCAGCACATGACTTTAAGAAAAGTAGTTCAGTTCCAGGACAGATAAATCAATCAATCTCCTGACAGGTAATATATCACTGTGAAAAGGATAAACCTCAATTTCACCCATGATACATGTTTATGATATGCAGGGTATCGAAATAAATAACCCTCAGGATAGTTAATAGGTAAGTAAGTAAAATAAGTAGATATTTTATATTAACTTTCTCATATAATCGTCAAAATATTGTAATCGTTAAAATGTTCAACTTAAAGATTTAACTAAATCCTGATGCTTAATGAATGAAGTAATATCGAAAGAGGCAAAGATGGCAACACATAGAAGTGTTAACGCCATCATTGTTTCATGGATGTGAAACGCGGGTTGTTAGAAGAAACACTAGAGCCAGATGAATTCATGAATGTAGTTGGAGTAAGATATCTAAAAAAGTGTGTAAAAAAACTCTTATCGACAGAGTCAGTAATGAATGGGTGCTTAAGTAGTGCAGGTCGAAAGGGAATCCAATAGGTAGATGAGAAAGAAGCATCTTATGTTAGCTTGGACCAGTTGAGAGGATGATTGTGTATCTAGTGATGAAGCAAATATACGATGGTAGACTGAGTGAATCAAAAGGAAGGGGTGGACCATATAAGACGTGGCTAAATGTTGTAGACGAATGTATTAAAAAGAGAAATATTAAGAATTTTAAGTATAAAAGAGCATGCATGACTCGGTGTATGAATGCTGTTGAAGTGAAGGGAGTATGTAAGGATACAGAAGTGTGAAGAAAGCTATTGAGAATAGATTAGGTACGTAGTTTTTTTTAGCTATATGTTAAGTTTTTTTTGTCCAACCCGTAACGGAACGTTGTGAATAGGTAGCTACAGTAGCCCCATGGCTTCTTTAGTGCTGACTGAAAGCTTTGAAAAAGTTACCAGACCAAATTATTTATCCCTACGCTGAACCATATGATCTGCAAAAACATGCGTTTTATCAGTTGTCACTTCTGACGGTCAAAATTTAGGTATATACCTAAATGTTGATTGTCAGAAGTCAGTTGTGAGCTGTCAGTCAGCACCAAAGAAGCCGTGGGGCTACTGTATGTGTGTACTAAGTTTAATGTGTCTCTGAAACAATAAAAAAAATTCTTGCAGTTATATCCGTCCATATATATGTATGTCTGCTTAGTATGGAAGGAAACGACAATGATCAGTTAACCCAATTTACTTTTCGTGGTGCTTGTAGGTTGTAGTGAGGTAAACGGGGTGTCTGGTCCAGAAAAGACATGGTATAAGAACCACAGGAGGAGGAGGCAATATTGCTACACGTCAAAGGCGGCAAAGTTCCCCCGGCCTCGAGATAAGAGGAAATATCCTAACCTCCTCCATCTCACTCCCTCATTCCCACAGCTGATACACATTAGTCCGGCAAGTAACTCCCCCCACCTCTAACACCCTCTCCACTCTAAAAAGTTATCTTCTCCAAAGCTCAAACCGCTCGACACCCTTGTCTTCGACACTTTAACCCCATGTTACACGAGGAAAGCTCATCGCTTGGTGTTAAATGTTCTGGAATAGGTATAACTTGTTACTTTAGGTAGTAAAATAGGTCTACTGTCGGGATACCGGATACTGCACCGTTTATTACTACCTTTTCAGCTTAAACTTCTTCATGCTAATGTACCAGGGATGATAATATTGAAGGTGACCTGGCGGTCTAGGGGTAAGGTGTCGGACTTCTGTGCTAGGAGTCCAGGGTTCAATCCTCGGTCCCGGCACAGATGTATCTGATTACCAAACCCTTCCTTCACCTCTGACCAGACATCTTGTGAATGTGGGGAATGCCAGGCCTCCACAGTGGTTCGGATTCCACGTTAAACTGTAGGTCCTCCATTTCATCTCCCAAATCACCCTACCATTACACATTAGCGTAAGTGCGTATAACCCGAACGGGTAGTAAGACATGGTGCTGATGATGATAATAATAATAATAGTAATAATGATGATAATATTAAATACAGAAGATGTGTACCCATATTTTTATGGAGGGAGTGTAGAAAGACATTTGGGGAAAACAGCCCTCAATACACCCAACCGGAATTAAAACCCCAATCTCTCCATCATTGGAAGTATAATCTAATGCGAGAGTGAAGCTTTAGTCCAAGTAGCCACCAAAGTGGGTCGTGGTTCATTATATCAAAATTTCAGTATCGATGCGTGGTGCCTATTTTACAGAGGATGCCGTTACACTCGTCTCCAGCTCGTATTGACGTCTCCCATTATTGTATTTAGTCAGTCTTAGAGCGTGACGTTATAACGATCCTAGCCAGGTCCTTATTCCAAGGTCGAGGATCTGTGTTGTACTGTCCTCATCGTGTGGCATAGGTTCTCAGGAAGAACGCACCCTCTCCCTTCTTCTTTTAGTTACAACCTTGTGTTTTGTATCAGCTCAATACATCTGTCCTCGTTGAACGAGGGACCAGACGACGTCACAAGGGATGCTGGGATGCACCCATGTTGAGAAGTCTACCGGGTCGCCCACACCTTCCCTTGGGATGAACAGTCGGGGGGGTTGAAAAAGGGGTGGTTGAAGGGGCATATGGTGAGGTCTGGTATTTCTCTCACCAGGAGGACTGGATTGTCATCAACCACACACTTGGGTTTCCTCTAGTTCTCTGATGATGCTTCGGGGGTCCCGTGACATCAAAGTGTACTGGTGGGTGTGAGTTCGAAGGTGTCTGGTTCACTGGCTTTTGGAAATTAATGCATAAGCCATTAGAATAGTATATAAATGCATATGTTAGATGTGAAGTGGGCTTATAATGCTACTGGGTGGGTGGATATTTGAGGCAGTAGAGGTACTAACAGGCGAGGAATAAAGCACAAATGACAATACAATTTTCTGTTGGTCACCCTCCTTTTAAAATCATATCATTCGTTTCACAAATATTCATTCTTCGCTCCTTTATAAGTTATACTCCAATTCTCTGTTATTTATCTCTTAAGAGCGTGCATCACACGCCAATCAACTCTTTGTTACATTCGGCTAGAAATAGTACATTTACAAGAACACTATTGCACGTGGATAATTTCTGATCAAACATTGATGGAGATAAAGAGTTAATAGAAGTTCCTAACACTAATCATTCTTGAAATATTAAATAATATATTTAAATAAAGACCTGTTCTGAAAAGGTGGTTTTTGACCATTCTATTATGAATTCACTGCTAATCATGTTAAACAAATTTTCATTCTGTCAAAATAAGGACATACTGTAGTTATTAACAAGAAACTTTGTCGTTTTGTCTCCCATCGTCACCTCGGAAAATTTTGAATAATCATTCCAATACGAATAATGTACTGCACACATTTCTGACATATCGTAGCTCTTTTCTTTTCCCTTTTATTCCCATACCTAGCACGCGCAGACGAAGATGCGAGCCAGGAGCTGAGTTGGGCCTACTATGACGAAAGCTCTTGTGGAATTTTGTGTTTTTCAAAGTAGCTATATTGATTTTTTAAATTTTGTTTTAAAATATCTTTCTACCTATATGTTACAGTCCAAACTGGATTCCAGGACAAACTATTTAGGACTAGGCAGAATTGATACATCCTGCCGCTTGTAGGAAACACCGATATTGCCTGATGTTTTTTTGGCGGTAGTAATTTTCATTCATCTTAACCCACACGATGAATTGAAGTTGAACAGCTATCATGATTCACAGTTCGCGTAGCAAGTGTTGTCAACTAACCTAACTTAACCCTAGCCTAACCTAACCTAGGCCTGGTTTGGCCTGATAAAATGGTAGGATATAGGGTGTATATTCCATTCACCGTAGGAATTGACTTCTGAAAGGCCCTTTTCCCTACCATAAATCTACTATATAGTAGGATATTGGTAGGAAAAAAGACCTTTCAGAGAGTAATTCCTACCGTCAATGGATTATACATCCTGAGCCTCTTAGAATGTATCAATTTGGCCTAGTCTGATCTAGTTTGTCCTGGAACCGGGTTTGGACTGTAACTTATATATATATATATATATATAATATAAACTTTTTCTTTGAATACATATGCATTCATAATACATATATATGTATTGTCATAGAAAAAAAATTGCGTTAATTTCAGTAAACACCAAAATCGCGGGTTGTCAAAGGTTGTGTTAAAATTTTAACTTAAGTGCAACATCTGATATACAATATCTGAGCTATCAAGACAGGTCTTTACTACCCATCTGGGCTATACGCGTATGCGCTAATTACGCTAACATTTTAAGGATAAGGAAGGTTGAATTTAGAAGAATAGTATCCCCATCCCCTTTAAATAACCGGGTGATTTTATTGAGGTTTATTTTTCTTAAATAGTTTCCCATTTTTACTTCTATAAAATATTGGGTACATTTCTTATAAATTCTACCGTCGTCATATTTACATGTGGAGAAGAGTTTGAAAGGCTAAATGGAAAGCTATACCAGTATATACTATGTTTAGGGTTTTTTATGTGTGAAATTGTTTAGGTATTTTATAAATATAGGCCTACTTTACATTTATGTACTTATAAAACTTTTAAATTAAAAAAAGAATTACAATAATTTACTAATAAATTGTGTAGTATAGATTCTATATTTATGTGTTCATCTCATTTTTTTAAACTATTGTAAAGAAATTTAAACAAAGATATCAGAAAGTTTGTCTAAAAATTAAACACAACAAAGTAAAAATAATAAATTATAGCCAAATGCTTATGATTTTCGGTACCGTTCCGATATCAGGGTGTTAAAGTATCGAGTCAATATATATTTGTAAGGAAAGTAAAATATTGATTTTAGTAAAGTAATAATATTTGTCTACGTCTCTATAGACGAGTAGCAGGACTTAGAATATAGAGCATTAAGATAGGGGTGGAGAGAACATGAGTTAAGGTGGGATGGAAAAGGAGCCAAGAAAAGGTCAGTGTTTTTGTAATTTTAACAGTAAGATTTTATTTTGCCAAAATAAATAAAATATTATTTCAGTAAAAACATAGTTTAATTTTCTTCACATGTTGATATCAACAGTTTCTGAATATATAGCATAGGCATGGCAGCATTATCTAACAAATTTCTTAAATATGAAAAAAAGTTGTCCCTAAATTCCAAAACACCCTTGATAGATATTCAAGAAATTTTGAAGTCAACATGTGAAGAAAATTTAATTCTATGTTTGTACTAGAACAAAATTTTATTTATTTTGTCCAAAAAAAGTTTTGCCATAAAACTTAAAAAAAGAAATTGGCTTTTTCTCACGTTTCAATCCATCCCACCTTGAGGAAAGTGTGTTTGAAGTTTTTATATCAAGATATTTGTTTGATCAAAATAATCAAACAATTATCCAGGAAAAGCATAGAAAACAGTTTTCTTCACATGGTCACATGGTGTTATCAACATTTGTTAAATATCTGTGAAGGGTGTCCTGGAATTTAATTATGACTTTTTCGTGTCATTAAAATTTTTTCTCAACTAATGTTGCTACGCTCATAGCAGATATTCAACAACTGTTGATATAACCTTGTGAAAAAATTAAACTTGATGTTTAACCTGGAGCAATATTTTATTTATTTTGGCTAAAGAAAAGTTTGGTTATAAAAACTTCAAAAAACACCCCTTCAAACCCACGTTTCCTACACTCCTACCTTAAAAATTATTGTTAAAAAGAGCAGTAATTGAAAACCCTATCATGATTTTATCTCATCATGCTTAGGCTCTACAGACTGAACCGATAAAGGGTTTGTCTCTTTATATAATTAAGGAATTTATATCATTTAATTCAATGTTACATCTTTAAAACTCGCCAAATAAAACTTAACAAATCAACATGTGAAACATTATCTGGACTTGCCATTAAGTCACATGAACGCGTTGATGACTAAACGACATCAAGTGTTGTGACCCATCAAGAATATCATTTTTCATGGGCCGTGTATAAGTAAAGAAAAATATCCAGTTTTATGATGTTAAGGGGAATGGTTTTATAGTGGTGTTAGGGGCTTAGGATCCTTCTAAATGAACTGTACTCGCTTAGATAAGATGGGTGTTTCTTTTGAGAAAATCGAACGCTAAATATACCAAGAACCAAAAACCTTTGTCCCTTTTAAAATAATTTCAAAATACATAACGTCAAACTCCACCACGATTAATCTGAAGCAACCTTACATCTTTTTGTTTTGTGTATAAAGAAAATACTTTAAATAAAATACAACTTTTTAAAAAAAATCTGTTTTATAAAAGGTTAAGAAAACTTTCTTTTTCTCTGCTTTCATCTAAGATTACTCGTAGAATCAAAGGTAGTAGGTACGGCCTACCGTATAATAGAATATTGAAACCTGATGGCTTTTGTTGCGTTCTAGAAATATTACGTAAATCTCTTTTGTGGTCTTAGGCTGTGAGTAAATCTGTGAAAGCTAAGATGGTGGATGGGAGGGTTGGGTTAGAGGGGGGGGGGGGGGGGACTTGCATGTTAAAGTATTTATAATCCTAGCGAAAGAGGGGGGTGGGAGGGAGGTGAGTCTACTAGCGTATTGATGTTATGTTCATATGCTGAATCGGTGATGATAGGAGAGAACCCAAGTTGTTAACAAAACCACCTACTCCCAAAAGTTCTCTCTTTGCTTCAAAACTTTGCTAGACCCGTTTTCAGAAGCACAATGGGCTGGCTTAGAGGTATAACAATAGGGTTATATAGTTAATTATAGCTTCCATGTATTCTATAGCTTTACCCACCTCTCAAATTTCTTGGATGGAAATAAGAAAAGGGTATTGGGTTATAGTTAAACTACTTTGAGTATAACGTTGGTTGTAAATAAGAAAAAAGACTGTAAACATTAACCATAGGTTTTACGCATAGGTAGTAAAGACTGACCTGGCCACTCGGACAATGCATGTCTATATAGGCTATCCATGTGTTTTGATGTTGGCGAGCAAGGCTACAACAGGATTGTTAAAATGGCTCGTCTGGCCCACTGACTTAAAAGCCTAATACACAGTCTGATACATTGTTTGCAAAATTTGGTTTAAAAAAAAATAAATTACTTTTCCAAAACGTTTCCTGTTGCTTACCAACCTTAGTTAACCGTTTGCAAATATGGGAAGCAAAGATACGATATTGTTTACAAACAGCTATACCAATATTGTATCACGTCGAGACTTCAATGATCAAACAAACACTTTTTCCCCGTATATTTTTAAAATTGTTCCTAGACTTTAGGTGACCTGGCGGTCTAGGGGTAAGGTGTCGGATTTCTGTGCTGACGGCCGGGGTTCAATCCTCGGTCCCGGCACAGATTTATCTGATTACCAAACCCTTCCTTCACCTCTGACAAGGCATCTTGTGAATGTAGGGAAATCCAGGCCTCCACCGTGGTTCGGATTTCACGTTAAACTGTAGGTCCTCCATTTCATCTCACAATCACCCTAACATTACACATTAGCGTAAGTGCGTATAACCCATAACGGGTAGTAAGACGCGGTGATAATAATAATCCTAGGCTCTACGAAACTATACACAAAAGGTATTTTTTTTTACATAAATATCCCTTAATGCGAACACATTATAGATTTAATTTTAAAACTTTCTTTTTACGATATTTTGGTTGTCTTCGGATAACAATGTATTGGTATGAAATATTTATATTGGCTAGAGAGTTATTTTTCAATTACTGTCCACTCGACCACTTCATGGCATATTAGAACGAAATGTAAAAATACGGAACTGATAAAAAGAGGACCAGCCCAAACTAAATTGTTGTCGACAGTGTTTGAAAACACGTTCAGACACGTAAACTTGGTTTCTTCTTTGAACAACGTAAATTAAACGCGTAAAAATGATTGCCAAATTTTTCTAACATAACACAAACCTTAAAAAAAAACTATCAAAATAATAATTTGTTAACAGAAGTAAAATTATTTCCATATTTTTGAAAAGAAAAAAAAAAGGAAAATGTTACAAAGTGCGTACTTTTTTAGGGCCTATTTGCAAGAACCAGACTGAGAGAAAAAGAAAGTGGAGCAAAATAGAAGGTTCGTTTAGCAAAATAAATAGAATATCAACTCATCTTCCACTCATTTTCACCTTCTGTTTAACTAAGTGTCGTTCTCACATACCACTCTGAACCCAAGCTTTGAGTTTGATCCTAAGACGAGTGATTTAATATAAACAAAATACACGTATTAATGTGGCTTAGGTATTCTTTCACCTGATTTAGTGGTCGCATAGTCAAAGATGCTATTCTCCCAGTAGACTAGACTGCTGATAACACTGGAAGATTGGATTCTCGTTCAGCTGTACTGAGAGTGTCTTTGTTTAAATGGTTTTCCACACTCCCTCCACGCAAATGTGGGTTAACTTTCTCTATAAATGACCTTCCTCATCCCTAAAAACCAACAGTGTAATTAGTACATTAGCGTATAACCCTAACGGCTAGGATGTGTTGCTAAAATAAGCTATTCTCTCGTCTTATTTTGGGAGACAAATGGTCCACCTTACCCTAAGATTTCCAGCGCCCTTACCCTTTTTTTTAGGGAATCCTTGGTCTAAAGTCTCCAATAGCAAATGAATAAAGGAAGATCTGCAAAAGATATACATCAATAAATAGCTATCATTATAGGACATATACTGAGTGAGGCATGTTAGTTTGAAGTTGATAATCATAAAAGATGTGGAAGGAGAAATTCAAGAGGGAGACAAAAACTGGAGTACATGAATCAGATAGTGAACGATGTTGGTAGAAGAAAGAACAAAGATGAGTAGAAGTAGAGAGCCACGGCAAAACCAATAACAAGATTGATGACCTAATGATGACGATTAAGCTTTCCAAGAATGTCACGAGATCCCCCACAGAATTTGGGAACCGCTCGCAAGTATCCCACGAATCAAAACCCCGGGATTGAATGCTAAAATGTATCATTCGGGATGTTGGAATACCTTAGGGCTAACTTTATATACCTGCGAAGGTAGAGAGGATAGCCTGTGGTGTTGTTGGTAGAGGAAGGTCAAGGTCTGAGTCCGTATCCAATGAGGCATTCCTACTGTTCATTATACACGCTTCTATCCTCCATTTTGGACCGATATAGAGTAGTGATCACACGAGAAGTTATCGAGTTGGAATATGTTGGATTTTTAAGTTAGTGTGGAAAGGGATTAGAGTTAAGGTGATTACTTTTAAAAATTTACTGAACGTATAAAGGGTACTGTTTTAACTTGAGCATTTGCCATTGCCATTCATCCATCTGAGTGTGGGTTCGACTATTACTGCCAAATACGTGGACCCATTTTAACGAGATTTGGTATGGCCATTCTATGTTGATTGGCCAAACTATGTATGTAAATAGTTTCTCTACCTAGTTATCTGTTTCAGTGTGACAGAAACTCTTAAAGAATTATTGTTTAGTAGCTCATCTGAACTCATTTGAATTTAAAATTATAAGCAATGGATTTAGTAACTTGGGAATTTATTTTAATTGTAATATCTAATGCAAGAGTGACGTCTTAAAACGTCTTAAAAGTTTCTTAAAAATTGGCGTTCTCTAAGAATTATAATATACTATATAATGTAGTATCAATCTATCTTATATGATCACCAAGGAGAAATATCAACTTGAAACCCAAACATAAGTCTTCTTTAGACAGTAGTAACGTTAAGTTCATGACATAATTCTTAATATCCGGCCGGGGTTCGATCCTCGGTCCCGGCAAAGATTTATCTGATTACAAAACCCTTCCTTCACCTCTGACAAGACATCTTGTGAATGTGGGGAATGACAGGCCTCCACCGTGGTTCGGATTCCACGTTAAACTGTAGGTCCTCCATTTCATCTCACAATCACCCTACCATTACACATTAGCGTAAGTGCATATAACCCGAACGGGTAGTAAGACGCGGGGCTAATAATAATAATAATAATTCTTAATATTACATAATTTTCTTATTTTTATGAAGACGAAGTCTACTGGTCACATAACTACTAATATTAAACAATATTATAACAAACTGGACTGGAGTGAGCTATTATTATTATTATTATTACCGCGTCTTACTACCTGTTCGGGTTATACGTACTTACGCTAATGTGTAATGGTAGGGTGATTGTGAGATGCAATGGAGGACCTACAGTTTAACGTGGAATCCGAACCACGGTGGAGGCCTGGCATTCCCCACATTCACAAGATGTCTTGTCAGAGGTGAAGTGGAGTGAACTAACTCAAGATAAGGATAGGGTGTAATGAGGTTGACTCAATGGAACTAGCTCCAGATAGGGATAGGTGGCGTACTTTTATATGTGCGGCAATTAACTTTCGAGTTCCCATTGTTATATAGTAAGTCAGTATAGCAACATACTTTCTTCTCGGTAAAGGCTAAATAAAATATCACTCCAGTAGAAACATAAGAGCATAATTTTATTCAAGCGGTGATATCAACAGTTGTTGAATATCTGTCAAGGGTGTCCTGGAATTTAATAACAAATTTTTCTCTTCAGATAAAGTTTATCATAAAATACAAATAATATAAGGGTTATGACAAATATTCAAAAACTATTGAGAATTTTAAGCTATTATGTTTCTGCTGGAGATATATTTTATTTATTTATTGCTTAAAAAACTGTGTTCAATGAAAACTTCAAAAAGACTAAAAATCAACAGAAAAAATGTTATCACACAATTTTAACAAGTGCATATTGTAGGCTATAAAGATAATTATTATCAAATTATTTCAAATCATTGCATTTCATGAGCTATAGTGGGTAAAACTTACTTATTTTTTGTGATTTTTATGTTTAATTGTTAAGTTAAATTAATGATTAACGTATGGGGTTTAAATTTAGTGTATTTAGACATCCATGTGAGGTAACCCGTATACATGATGACATATGAACATGTTAAAGAAAGAAATTCATAATTTATAGTCCTGTAAGAAGTTTAAAGTAAGAAGTGGTAAAAATAATTCATTTTTTATCATATACAACCCACATACTGTTTTTTTTACATAAGCCGATTTTTTTAAATTTGTTACATTTTCGTAGTACACAATGTCCTTATTTAGAATTAATATGTTTTTAAACCTAGATCTACTCGTTAGATTTATTACTATGACTGAAATGATCATTGCAAATATAGATCTTGAAACTTTCATGATTTTTTTTTTGTTTTGACTGTATCTATTGAAGAGACAACACTGTCATTCAATTTTTTTCACTGAAGCATAGTGAGTAATTTTTTTAATTGTAAGATTAAAAACTAAGGGAACTTAATTTAATTTAGTTGATGCCATTCATCTATAAAAAATCAAAAAACAAAAGAACTCTCCCTGAGAATGAAACAGCATCTATAGTAACCAGTGATATAGTATTTTTTGGTCACATACCGAAAATTGTAACAAAATGTAACATTTTTCATTGAAAATAGTTATTTTTATTTTGTTTGATCATGACGTTATTAAAATAATATGGTTTATGTTATTTTAATTAATTTAACTAAATTAATTTAATAAATCATTAACACGAAAATAAAAAGAAATATAAATTATTGAGTTTCTAGGAAAATATTACATAAAAGGTAATGATGGAAAAACAAGTTTAAGAAACACTGCTTAAAGTAAAGGTGTGTAAAGTATGATCTCATCCGTAAGTCGACCCGCGAAGATGCACATCTCGAAAAGTTGAGCTTGCGCTTTATCTATTCTGTGTGTGTGTGTGTGTGCTGTGTATGTGTGACACGCCAAGCCCAATGTGGGAGGTCCACCCATAAAGATGCCAACCAACCTCCCTATACCCCCCTCCCCCCACAGGTACCATACAAAGTGCTTCTGGAGTGGACCCAAAGTAAGTAAAAAAGGTAGGTAAGTTGCGCTAGTAGTCCACCGCGGTGGATAATAAAAACTAATCCTACTAAATAATGCCGTGGGTATCTCTCTTTCTTTCTATTTACTCGGAAGACCTTACTGGTCAGTGTAGCTTTCGTTGGACGCTGTTTTTTTTTCTTAGTGCGTGGGCCTTAATTTAAAAGTTTGTTAGGATTATAAAATGACAGGATGTTTTACTTCAATTTTAATTTAGTATTCAAAGTGCTATCTAATATGTTCATTAAAACG
The DNA here is from genome assembly GCA_901482245.1 of Timema douglasi. Lineage (NCBI taxonomy): Eukaryota > Metazoa > Arthropoda > Insecta > Phasmatodea > Timematidae > Timema > Timema douglasi. Next base: position 246,790 of record CABEEJ010000587.1, read on the forward strand.
GGTTTTCATACGTCAGATTAATTTTACATACATATGAGAAAAAGGATTAAAAAAACATAATAATATTTTAGATGTTTCACCTACCGTAGACTCTTCTATCAATAAATGCATGTGCCAAAGTTAAATTATTATTATTATTATTATTATTAGCACCGCGTCTTACTACCCGTCCGGGTTCTACGCACTTACGCTAATATGTAATGGTAGGGTGATTGTGAGATGAAATGGAGGACCTACAGTTTAACGTGGGATCCGAACCACAGTGGAGGCCTGGCATTCCTCACACATTCACAAGATGTCTTGTCAGAGGTGAAGGAAGGGTTTGGTAATCAGATAAATCTTTGCCGGGACCTGGGATTGAACCCCGGCCGCCAGCATAGAGCCAAAGTTAAAGATCTTAATGTTGGAGTGTAGGGTACGCGAGTCAAATGAAGTTTTTATAGCAAAATATTTATGGCTAAAATAAATAAAATACACTTCAGCAGGCGTGGATTCAGGGAGGGGGGGTGTCGGAGGGTCAGTAGCCCCCCTGTTAAAAGTTAGAGACTTAATACAAAAACATAAAATGTAAGTTCAAATTTTAGAAAGAAAGTACAACACAGATCAATTATACAATTTATTGTTTTACACGTAGACACCTCTTGATTTGGGTCCACACGTTCGTTATTCGTACACGTTTATTTGATTTTCGACATGACTCACGCAAGTGTGAAAAAATATTAGTTTTCATGTACTAATATTTGTCGTGCGTAGCGAGTAATGAAAATGTTTCTGCATTGAGACGGTAGACTTCCGCAAATCGAAGAAGACTAATAATCGCCTGAGAGTAGTTCATCCATGAATACCAAATATATATTAAGTGTGGACAGAAGAATGGCGGATCTGTGGGGTACTCTTACCCCCCCCCCCCCNCCCCCCCCCTCTGGAATAAATATTTCCCAGATATATTTCAAATCTTCCTATATTATCGAATACTAAGCTGAAAGATGGCTTTAAATCAAACTGAAAATGACTTCTAGATGCATTCTATTGTCAAAAACTTGCTGGAAAAGATTGCACCAAATAATTAATAGACTATAAGGCTCTAACTGGCAGAGTATCCGAATTTTAAAAATGTCTAGGGGAGGACAACTCCGAATAGCTTCTAGATTCATGTCATTTTGAAGAATTTTTAGACGAGGACCACCCCAAATAATTAGTTTATGAAATAATTCAGTTTTCAAAATGTTGTCGGTAGAACACAACTTCAAAGATTATCTTTTAGAGGTATCTAACTATCGTAATAAATTAAGGTGATGATCCCTTTAAATATCTTATAGGGGGATCAAAATTTCAAAAATGTCTAGGTGAGGGTCACTTAAATATCTTCCAAAGAATAAAATTTTAAGAAATCAAGGCGAATACTAATCAGGTCTTATAAATTGAACCATTTTTTTTTAAAATTGTTGAAGGAGGGTCACTCCAAACAGTTTATAGAAACTATATGATTTTAAAAATGTGGAGAGGGTGGTCATGGTTTAAAAACATACATAAGATCAAATATGAATGCGAAACTATTAAATGGCTTCAAACAGAAATCTATAATTGTAAGTAACTATGCTATTTGTAATTATTACTCCCCTCCTATGAAAATTATCTGGATCCACCCTTGTACTCCAATATAAGCATAGGTTTATTTTATTCACAAAATTGATATCAACAGATTTTGAATATCTGTCATGATCATAGTGGCATTAAATGAGATACTTTTAAATAATAAGAAAAAGTTGTCATTGAATTCCAGGAGACACTTGATAAATATTCAACAGATGTTAACATCACCATGTAAAGAAAATTAAAATCTCTATTTATGCTGGGGAATTATTTGTTTACTCTGGACAAAAATTATTTTGATATAAAAACTGCAAAAACACCGCCCTTAGTTCATGTTCCCACGTCACCACCTTAAGGTGCAGCCAAAGGGAGCAAAAGTAATTTTACGATTTTTTATAAAATATAAATTTTTTGGTGAAAATAAATTAAATATTTCTCCAGTAGCAACATAGAAATTAGTTTTATGCACATGATAATATCAACAGATCTTGAATATCTTTCAAGGATGCCCTGGAATTTTATCAAAACTGTTTGAATAAAGAGAGAAAGTTTTGGCAAAATTCCAGGACACTCTGGTCAGATATTCAAGATCTGTTGATATTAGCTTGTGCAGAAAACTAAACTCTATGTTGCTACTGTAGAAATATTTAATTTATTTTGGCCAACAAAATGTAATGCTATAAAAACTATAAAATTACTCACGCTCCCTTCTGCCGTGGTAATGAATAGGAGATAAGCTTTATTACAGTTTTTTCTTGACAGAAAACATTATTTGGACTAAATAAATCCAATATTTATTCTAAAGATAACTATAGTTGAATTATTTACATAAATAAACATCACCAGCTCTTGATTATCTGTGAAGAACATAATTATTACACTAGAACAACAGCCCTTTATCGAATATAGAAGTTCCTCGTCAGATGCCACTTTACTCATGAGTGGCAGATACTCAAGAACTGTTGAGCTTACTATTAATGACCTGTTGGTCTAAGAGTAAGGTGTCAGACTTCTGTGCTGGGTTTCTGGTGTCCAATCCTCGGTCCTGACACAGATTTATCTAATTATCAAACCCTTCCTTCACCCTTTGACAAGACGTGTATTAATCACAACTTGTGAATGTGGGGAATGTCAGGCCTCCACAGTGGTTCGGATTCCACGTTAAACTGTAGGTCCTCCATTTCATCTCACAATCACCCTACCATTGCACATTAGCGTAAGGGCGTATAACCCGAACGGGTAGTAAGACGCGGTGCTAATAATAATAATAATAATAATAGTAATAAAATATTTTCAAAATTTTAATATACTTTAATATGGTTTTTGGATAAAGGTTTTCAAAATATTGAAGTAGTTTTGTGTCTTCTTATTGGCCTAACAGGTTAGAGTCTTCTTCTTTTTAAGCAAACAAGGATATGAATTATGAAGAAGGGGTGCAATACTGTTACTTGTTGAAAGTTCTGGAACCTCAGTGACGAATATCTCTTCTGCGAGGTATATTTAAGAGAAAAGTATTTCACCTCCAGTCATCACGGTAACTACTCACGTGTAAACAAACATGCACAACCCACGTCCGTAATTCCGTCATGTGTGATATCCGTCATGTGACTCATGCATTTATATTTAAAATTCAATTAACTATTAATACGTTTTTGAATAAAAGTTATTATCCTCATTATCAGAGCCGATTTTAATTACATTTTACTCGCCACGGTGGCATAGTTGGCTAACGCGCTAGTCGTGTTGAAGCTCGACTGCTGAGGACAGGGAGATCAAAGTTCGAATCTCGGTCGTGTGAGCTGGGGGTGGTTTTTTCCTAAATGGTTTTTCCACGCAATTGCGGGTTCACTTCCTCTAATTCAACCTTCCCAATTCCTAATCCATTAGCGTAGTTAGTATTTAAAGCGTGTAACCCGAACGGTTAGTAAGACGCGGTGTTAAATAATAATAGTAAAAATTTACATGTTCATTAAATAAATGGGCCAACACATCCCCTAAAAGATGAATATTACAAACGTGGCGTAGTTAATTCCATGACTTTTGACCCACGTTTGAATACTTGTTTTAGTAACCAGAATTCACTTAACATAAACAAGGCTATTTCCTTTAGGTGGACCATTCGACCACAAGGACGCACTTAATATATCAAGAAATGTACGCGAACAAAACAAAAATAATCTTAAGAAAAAAAAAGAAAAAAGGTTACGAGTCGGTAAGGCACTGACTATCTTGGAGATAGGTTGTCTTTCCTCTCAATGACGTATAATGTTGTGATCTTTGCTCGTTTGCCGGAGGTGGAGGGGTGGAGGTGAGGGTGGGTAGATGGAAGCATACTCCAACGCCAACAATAGGACCATCCATCTCAGCGGTGGGTGCCACTTTATTACAGGTGTAACCAACACAACAAAAAGAAATATCCCCGGAGGAGAGAAAGCGAGACTCTTCTTCTTAAAAAAAAAAGTCACATTTTACAACAGTCTCCCCTCCCCCTACCCTCCGTTCACTCCACTAAAACCGTCCAGGCCACTTCTATAACATTCCAGGCTGGTTCACGGCTACGTCGCGAACACGCTATAAACTTGAGCCTATTGTTATACTTTTTACCGCATGTGTGTGTTTTTTATCTGAAACATATCCTTGGGAATGTTGAAACGCATACAGTAAGATGACCGACCGTTCGTCTCCAATTTTCAGGGACAGCGCCCTGAAGTTAAACTGATGTCCCGGAATGATTTTGTATCCGATTTGTTTGATAAACTAATAAAGGGGTGTAAAAACTACCAAATGTTAAAGCTAAAGGTCAACCAATAATCTTTCGCTTGAATTTCGACATCCACAATAGTCTTATATGCGTATAATCCGAACGGGTAGTAAGACGTGGTGCTAATAATAATAATAATAATAATAATAATAGTATTCAAATTTTAGAAATCTTTAGAAGAATGAAGAAAAATCTGATAAGGCATGAACTTATTTTATAGAGCTCCATAAATATGACATATTTCAACATATTATAATCATTTTTAACGGCTACTAAATATTATTTTAACACCGAATAATGAGTAAATGACATTTATAAAGTAAACATCAAGTGAGTAGAAAGGGTAGTTTTAGGTTGAAATGTTATCCCACTTCCCTAGAGTTTGAAAGAGCTCCTTAGGGGTAGTCCATATTTTCATAAACAAACTTTTATTGGTTAAATGTATAGTAGGATTTTCCAGTGGACCCCGCAGAAAAAAAAATAATTCTACGCCCTTAGTTAAGCGTGGGAAGATTCATAAATATTGTGCACTTGGTCGTCTCCCCAAATCCTTATGCTGCATTCCTTATCCGGCAGCTTTTAACGGATAATTTAAATTTAAAAAAAATTATAGGTGAAAACATCATAAGTAAAATCTTTTACTTTACCTTGGTCTTTGATTTACATGTTTCAAAAACTTCGAAATGTTAATAAACATTTTTCTTTGCACTAAACATTTTACTACCCGTCTGAAATATGTACGCTCTATCACTTTTGTTGGACAGGGATGAGTAAATAAAAAATTCAGATAAAGTGCGCCCACAGCTGCGTATATGTAAAGTGATACCATTAAGGAAAAAAAACATTCTCAGTACACCCAACTGTTTTTTTAATAAAGTGTCTCACCAGCCGTTTGGATTTAATGCTTATGTACTAATTATTATAATGGTTTTAGGGATTAGGAAGATTATATTTATAGGACCCACCTTGGTGGTGTAGTTATCTAACACGCTAGTTTTATGTTGAGCTAGACTGCCGAGGATGGAGTAAATTGAGGTTCGAATCTCGCTCAGGTGAACTAGGGGTGGTTTTTCCCTAAATGGTTTTTCACTCTACCCCCACGTAAATGTGAGTTCACTTCCTCTAAATTCAACCTTCCCAATTCCTAGCCAATTAGGGTAATTAGTATTTAAGCGTATAACCCAAACGTGTAGTTAGACGTGGTGCTAATTATTAGGTATTATATTTATAGGAAGTGTACCCATATTTTCGTGGAAGGAGAGTGTGAAACCTTGGAAAAAAACTCAGTAGGCCTACACCTGAACCGATATTCTAACCTGGATTTCCCCGTAATCGGCAGTCTAGTCTACTGCGAGAATAGCGCGTTAGACCATGCAGCCACCGAATAGGGTCGACTTAGCTGTTAATCGAAACCTGGCCACTCTATCACCGGTAAGATAGATAATATGGAGACCTGGTGGTCTAGTGGTAAGGTGTCGGACTTCTGTGCTTGCGGCCGGGGTTCAATCCTCGGTCCCGGCACAGATTTATCTGATTACCAAACCCTTCCTTC
>CABEEJ010000588.1:0-15477 GCA_901482245.1 Timema douglasi
TGACTTTAGGCCAAATGACTTTTGGTTTCATTTTTAGGCCAAATGCCTTTAGGCCAAATGATTTTAGGCCTACTGCCGCGTCCCCTTTTGCATCCCTTGTAGCATCAAGGTTTTACTTTATATCAAACAGTGATAATACATTTATTGATTCCTAAAAATTCTTACTACACTACAGATAAAATAACACAAGTTGTGTAGGAATGGAACGTTTCATCTTTATAAATTAATCAATGTATCAATGTTTATATTTATTTATAGTTTTAAATAATAAAATGAACACAAACATGAATTTCATCATTTATGTATTTTTACAATATGCAACATACAGGCTGTAAATGTAAAAAAATTAAATTTAAAAAATAACAATAGTACAATGTATTTTGGTTGTTAATCTACTTTTAACTCCAGGCTAAGAATAACAGTTGTGTTGTTTTAGGGTTTTGTTGTTGAAGTTTAGTTCAACTGTTTGTAGACACATCACGTGGACAACTCGTCCTCTGGCTAGGACGTTGACCGCGATGCTACTGTGGAGGGCAATTGGAGTGGTCCAGTGCCAAGTAGTCCACTCCCGTTGGCAGGAAACTATCCACGTCATCCACAGTCGCGGACGGTAAGGTTGTCATCCTAGACAGCACCCCTGTCTTCACTGCACAGAAGACAGACACAAGCTCAAGGACGAACAACCCTTGACATGGGTTCATCAGTTGGAGCTAGTATGGAGTTATACCAATTAGATGGGAGAAAAATCATCCGCAGATCAATTTACTGCATTGATATATATATATATATATCAATTTACTGCATTGATATATNTATATATATATATATATATATATATTTAGCTTTACCTTGATATTGCAATGCAATGCCTTCTCCAGACGATATTTGTGTGCAGGCCCAGTAAACAGCATAGCTGGAGTAGTCAGTCGCAAGAACGTAGAGAAGTGAGCCTTCACCTAGAAATAACAATAAATACGAATTTATAAACAAGATGGAAGGTTAAATCGCATGGTTAAACAAGATGGAAGGGTCAATCGCACGGTTAAACAAGATGAAAAGGTAAATCGCGCGGTTAAACAAGATGGAAGGGTAAATCGCGCGGTTAAACAAGATGGAAAGGTAAATCACGCGGTTAAACAAGATGGAAAGGTAAATTGCATGGTTAAACAAGATGGAAGGGTAAATCGCGCGGTTAAACAAGATAGAAAGGTAAATCGCGCGGTCAAACAAGATGGAAAGGTAAATCGCATGGTTAAACAAGATGGAAGGGTAAATCGCGCGGTTAAACAAGATGGAAGGGTAAATCGCACGGTTAAACAAGATGGAAGGGTAAATCGTGCAGTTAAACAAGATGGAAGGGTAAATCGCACGGTTAAACAATATGGAAGGGTAAATCCCGCGGTTAAACATGATGGAAGGGTAAATCGCACGGTGAAACAAGATGGAAGGGTAAATCGTGCAGTTAAAAAATATGGAAGGGTAAATCGCGTGGTTAAACAAGATGGAAGGGTAAATCACATGGTTAAACTAGATGGAAGGGTAAATCGCGCGGTTAAACTAGATGGAAAGGTAAATCACGCGGTTAAACAAGATGGAAGGGTAAATCGCGCGGTTAAACAAGATGAAAGGATAAATCGCACGGTTAAACCAGATGGAAAGGTAAATCGCGTGGTTAAACAAGATGAAAGGATAAATCGCGTGGTTAAACCAGATGGAAGGGTAAATCGCGCTGTTAAACAAGATGGCAGGGTAAATCGCGTGGCTAAACAAATTGGAAGGGTAAATCGCGCTGTTAAACAGGATGGCAGGGTAAATCGCGTGGTTAAGCAAGATGGCGGGGCAATTCGTGCGGTAACTGTGGGACTTTCTATGGGAGTAACTTGATAGAAAATTATTATAAAATATAAACTTTTTCTTGCGGTCAACATTTATATCATTTTACTGTATTATCAGAGTTAATTTAGAGGCGCGGTATTGATAATATCTACCAAATGTGACAGCAGTAGATTATATGGCTTGACGTATGAATACGTGAAAGTAGATATAATAAAGTTTTTATCTATAACATAAGTTCTCGGTCACAACACAAATTTATCTGATTACCAAACCCTTCCTTCACCTCTGACAAGACATGTATTAATCACAACTTATGAATGTGGGGAATACCAGGCCTCCACCGTGGTTCGGATCCCACGTTAAACTGTAGTTCCTCCATTTATTCTCACAATCACCCTACCATTACACATTAGCGTAAGTGCGTGTAGCCCGAACGGGTAGTAAGACTCGGTTCTGTTAATAATAATAATAATAATAATAATAATATATTTGCCCATTATGAATGTAGATACAGCTCCTCCATAGATTTTAACCTCCCAAACACATTCAATTATGTAAGTACCTACGTGGCTAGATCGGATAGGTAGTCAAACGTGACGCACAAATAAAATTAGTCTTATTGAAAACATTCAATAGAGTGTTTATGATATGTTTGTTTTCTCTCACCAAATCTTGGGCCATTTGAAGCCTTTCCAATAAATTTCGCTTGAGTAGAGTTTTGATGTTGTAAAGATAATGTGTAGTTTCTTCGTACGTATACTGCTTCTCTGAAACATTGCCATAGTTTAACATATATAATATCATCAATCACAAGATAAATTAATTTCAATAGTATTCACTTGGAAACACTGATTCTTATATACATTATAGCCTAAAATAAAGAACTGTTAGCTATTTTCTAGTAGTATTATATGGCCATTAGTAGTGTACCCTTCCTTTACCCTGTAAGGTAGCAAGATTTGTAAATAGCGTGACTCTACTGTATCTCAGCTTATAATAAAAGTCCATTGTGTAGTTCATCAAGGTAAGGGTAGCGAGTAAACTGAGTATTAATCAGAATGTGAAGCAAACAATTTATAGTAATATACTAATCAAGAGAGTAAAAATGGAAACCTTTAAATGGGTCTACTATCCATTCAGTTGATATCTAGAACTATCACACAATACGCCCCTAAAAAAATACGTTTAGTAAACTGTGTACAGATATTTATCTAAAATACTCTAAAACGAAATACGACGGCAGAGTTTGTCCATGGATTGTGCATGGTGGTGGAACTACGAATAAAGTCATCGATCTACGTAGTATTGTTTCTTTTACCTGAGACAAGATGGGGTAGGGGGGGGTTATGAATCCCAACCAGGTGTATTGTTTTTGAGATAATGGTTTCCAACTCTCCCTCCACTCAAGTGTGACTACCTTTCTCTAAATTCTCTATTTTTATCATCCCCACCACTATTTACTTGATTTACTGTACGTAATTCAAACCACACAAGAAGAATTAACTGTGCACTGCCTTAAGCTATGAGTGATGAGTGAGAGGGAATTTAAATCACAAAAGGCAGGAATTTGGGGGCTGGCTTTCAAACGAAAGTAAATGTAACAACTATTAAACTAACAGAATCTTCAGAAATCCCTTCATAAACCAGAGGAGAATATAAATAAATATAGAATAAAACAAAATCAAGATACCTCCACTGGTGGATGGTGGGGGGGAGGGAAGGAGGAGGGAAGAGAGATTAAGGAAAGACAAAACATTAGCATGCTAATTCAAAGATTCCAGGTTTGATTTTCTTGTGACTTTTTCAATTAAATGAAAAAAAAAAATCCTGCATTATTATAAGATATCATTAACTCCCTTTCTTATTAGCTTTATGATGTTCCTAGCACGGTTTCTGTTCGGTTTATGCCCCAAGGCCTGGTATGGTTCGGGTCCAATGACAAGACACGGATCACGCGATGAACCGTGCATGTGCCGAGAGTTCGACGAGTGACTTAATTGACGGCCCGAGAACCGAGACTCCGTGGAGAGGACGGGCTTCGACAGCGCCATCCATTGTGGTGTATTAGTACCAACCTGTCGATCGCCTGAAATGTGGGCACCCCGCATAGCCTTTAGTTAGTTAGCCACCTTACCTGAAGAACAAAACAACACCTGAGGACATTTTACTCTGCTTCTTCTTCTTCAACGCGTCTAGCTGTTCAAGTTATACACATATCTCATAATTACTCTATTAGGTTTGGGATTAGGAATGAATTATTTTAGAGTTATCTTACACGCGTTAGCGTGTAGGGAGAGCATGAAACCATTTAGGAACCAACCCTCCCCCTTCTCCCCCCACCAAAGTATATCCAACCTGTATTTGGACCCTGATCTTTCCGTCATCAGCTGGCCAGTCCAACACTAGAGTGACGCCTTAGACAATTCGTCCACTGATGTGGGTGGGAGAATTTTAATACCTGGTTACAAACTGCTATCATTGACACATACAAGTCTGCACCTCTTGGTAATCTATCACCTCATGCCTTCGAATTTAACTTTACAACACACTTACTTATAGTTAAAGGTAATTATTTCTAATATTGGTTGAAATCCATTCACAGTCAGCCATTACAAATATATATATATACAATAACCAGCAGTAATTCCTCCCAATGGTACAGTTATACGTCATCCGGTAGAAGACGACAGGCTTCGCTTCACGGATAGTATGACTGACTCTCGTTCTATCTGAACTTGCTGACCTAAAGGTAGTTTCTATTTCATATATAGTGCTCATTCACCCTACCTCCAAGAAAATTACAATCAAACGTATGGCTGATGATATAGAGCCTGTTACTTATGTATTATTAAACAAATAAGCACAACGAATGGTTTAGTACAGTTTAATTGTAGCTTAAAGTCTTAAACTAAACAGAAATGGGGCAGGTACGTTGATAGATACAAACCAATGCTGTATGATTATGAAACTAATATCAAACATTTAAGATATACAAATGAGTTGGTGTCTTGTTTGTTAATCTTTCACATAAAAATCCACGAACAGATTGTAGTGGAATCTTGCATGGACATAGAATAACGGCCGGTTGACATATAGGCTGATTAAACTTTAAGTCCACCATTTTGTTTCCAGAATCTGACAGCAAAACACTACTTTTTGGCCATTTTCTCAGCGTCTGCTTATTGGACTTTCATTGGAACAACCTTTAAAGTTTCATTGATACGAAATATAAGACACGAAGAGAATTTAACTAACTCGTATATAAGTTTATTATTATTATTATTAGCACTGCGTCTTACTATCCGTTCGGGTTATACGCACTTACGCTAATGTGTAATGGTAAGGTGATTGTGAGATGAAATGGAGGACCTACAGTTTAACGTGGAATCCGAACCACGGTGGAAGCCTGGTATTCCCCACATTCACAAGTTGTGATTAATACACGTCTTGTCAGAGGTGAAGGAAGGGTTTGGTAATCAGATAAATCTGTGCCGGGGTCGAGGATTGAGCCCCGGACCCCAGCACAGAAGTCCGACACATTACCCCTAGACCACCAAGTCGCCTAGAAGTTAATTAATCATATAATATGACATATTATTGTTATTAGCACCACGTCTTACTACCCATTCGGGTTATACGCACTTACGCTAATGTGTAATGGTAGGGTGATTGTGAGATGAAATGAAATGAAGGAAGGGTTTGGTAATCAAATAAATCTGTGCCGGGACCGAGGATTGAACCCCGGCCGCCAGCATAGAAGTCTGACACCTTACTCCTAGACCGCGAGGTCACCAATATGACATAGAAAGACTTATCATACTTACTATAGTAAAAATACAGAAAATTGAGAACGAGTTAAATTTAGGGCTAGGCGTTAAAATGTTATTTTATAGGTGTAAACCATTCAAAAGTGATAAGTTTTTGAAGCAAAATGTCTGTCTTTCGAGGTAATCAATCCACTTTTGTTTTATTAATTATTGTATAAACTGCACATTAAATAAAAAATCATATACATTTTAAAATATAGATTCATAACAATAGGGACAACCATAAATAATTGTGTTTTACAAGTTTAAACTAATTTAGGGTTTAAGCCACTTTGATAGTTTTCATTCAAACAACGGCTGCGAAAGCATTTAAAACAAATTTACAATTTGTTTGAACTCAGGGGATGTCAAAAATTACTACTCTTTATTTAATGTGAGGAGACCTGGCGGTCTAGGGGTAAGGTGTCAGACTTCTGTGCTGGCAGCCGGGGTTCAATCCTCAGTCCCGGCACAGATTTATCTGATTACCAAACCCTTCCTTCACCTCTGACAAGACATCTTGTGAATGTGGGGAATGCCAGGCCTCCACCGTGGTTCGGATTCCACGTTAAACTGTAGGTCCTCCATTTCATCTCACAATCACCCTACCATTACACATTAGCGTAAGTGCGTATAACCCGAACGGGTAGTAAGACGCGGTACTAATAATAATAATTTATTTAATGTGAAAGCACGCACGATAAGAGTGATTGGAATTTCACTACGAGTGCAGACTTGGTGACCATCTACCAATGTAACGCAATCTTATTTAACAATTATTGTACACGTTGAATGTATTCATAGTGTCATGTTTGTTTTCAAATAAAGAAAGAATGTGGTTACTTACTTTTGATTGTAGAAACTTGTTGTCATTAAAAAGTCACCGTTTTCTTCATAGGTTAATGAAAACTGGGCGCAATTCAATGCCACTCCGTCGCTCCACTTAAAGTACTTCCATGTTCCTAGAAACTAATTGGAAAATATTTTTTAAGAAGATTGAATTACTCAATTAAAACAAAGTGATTTTTTTAAATGTAGCATCAAACATTGATTTTGAAGGAGTATGAATAATTTTAAAGGACTCTTTCTAAATCAGTATTCTTTTATTTAAATTGATTAGTTGGTTTGCTTTATATTTTTGGTATGCCGATATTTATACATTCCTAAGTAATGTGTATGAGCCACTGGGTCACGAGCGCTTTTAAACTACACGAACAAAACATTTAGTAATAGAAACAATGGTCACATGTTTATCCAACCTTGACATCTCTCAGACTAAAAACATTAATTATTATAATTATCAAATTTAAATAAGGATATACTTTATATTAAGTTTTTTTCTGATTTTTGGTAAAATCAATGTAATTTACATCTTAATTCGAAGTTATAATATCTAAGTTACAATGATGCATAATTTGGTTTATATTTTGAATTTTTAAACGATGTACTAATAACTGTCAACTAAGGATCTTCACAACATTTTGGAAATAAGTATCGAAACGTGGTGTGTACATTGACATATTTTCGCAAACATGTGATAGAAATAATGTGTATTATTATTATTTCTTGAGGGAAGACGTTTAAAAACCCATGCTAGTTCTAATTTTAAGTATTAATTGAATCTAAAATTTAGCTATGTTGGAAATTAGAAAACATCTCTAAGTTTGACATATTTAAATATAAAAAAAATTCACACAATTTAACTAAACGAATTAGTATTCAATTCTACTTGCCATCGAGGTATTAAAGTTATCTAGCGCATTTTCCTCAGGACAGGTCGATAAAATAGCTGACACATTTGAAAAGACAAAAATGGTAACAAGTGAGATTAGAAGACTCCTCATTGTTGTCCGCTTCGTTTGAATGTCTCTGCAACAATGTTCACTTTATAAAGCTACACGTTGATAAGATAGGCCTAGCTACCAGTATTTATAAAACTATTTTAAAAAATACAATGATTTTTATCAATCCAACTAACTATCACATTATGACGTTCTGTGCTAATTCAAGGTTTGTTTCAGGGAATAATATATCAGTAATTGTTATCTCGTTGGCTCAGTATATGCAGAAGTGGAGAGATGCAGTAAACCAGTCGAAAGGTTGATCACAAATAATGATGATCTTGCTTTGAACCTGAAATAAAAATATTCACGTTTAAAAATGGCTTATCCGTAGTATATAAATAATTACGGTTTATGTCAATGTAATACAAAGTTGAATGATATAGCGAAATTAGCATTTTCTTGGCATTTAATCCTCTGATAAACTTTAAATCAAGGTTATTCAAGCTCGCTTGAAAGCCATAGTAATAAATATAGTAATAATAATAATGTATGCAACATTTCTCAAGTGAATAAATCCGGGATCTGCTCCTTGAAATATTGTTTTTCTTCCTGACAGTTTGAGGTTAATTAAAAACCAGTTTCCTGCATTTATGAAGGTACGAAACGATAATATTTCAAAAAAACTTTATCCAATTTTACAGTGACCGGGAAGTTTGGGATCGAATCTAGGCTAGGTGTTCTAAGGGTGGTTTTTCAGGAATAATTTTCTACTCTTCACGTAAATGTGCGTACATTTCCTCTAAATTATATCTTCCTCGCTCTGACCCCATAAGTGTAGTCAAATGAGGAGAGCCAAGACGGGTAGTAAGAATTGTGGCCAAAAAAAAAAGGTTTCTTGCCTACCCGCCTTAATTGGCATCAATTTTTAAATCAAACAAAATATATTTTCGTGGCTTATAAAAACCAAACTATTTTTAGTTTTCATTAAATTTTCAGAAAATTTCAAAATTACTGCGAACTGTATATAGTTACTATAGAAATATCTCGCCGAACCAGATATTGTTTATTGAGTGGCTACAACCAGAAAGTTGGTGTGAACCATTTTGATAAATGCATAGCAGTCAAATTACTTCATTTTTAGTGCCGCATTTTACTACTCATCCAAGTTAATATAATTATATACTAATTACACTAATGGTTTTAGGTGTAAGAAAGGTTATATTTAGAGGGGTCAACTCCAGTACACCCGACCGAGATTCGAACCTCAATCTCCCCGTCATCGGCAGCCTAGTCCACTGCGAGATTGACGCCTTAGACCATCCACCGAAGAGGGTGTCAAATTACTGATGATAGCTGTTGACGGGTTATTTGAAAACAACCTTTGGACCCTCTAGTCTAGATTGTTAATACATATTTATGTAACAAGTCTTTAGAGTCAAAGGATATTAGAAAAATAAAATAAACTTGTGTATTCTTTAATTTTAAAGTTAAAGTCTAAAATATGTTTTTATTAATAGAACAATAAGTATATAGAAAGTGGTAAAAAAAATTCATATTTCTATAAGAAAATTGTTTATAGAATAGTTATTTCAAAATTTTTACAGATAATACTGAACTTTTTTTGGTGGTCACATGGTCTACGGCATCACTCTGTTGTTAAACTAGACTACCGATGAAAAAGAGACAGGATCTCGAGTCTCGATTGTTTGTACTGAGGGTGTTATTTTCCAAAATGGTTTTCTCTTTCCCTCTACGTAAATGTGAGTACACTTCCTCTAGGTTCATCCTTCCTCATCTCTATCTTTCTCATTAGCGTAATTAGTACAGTAGCCCCATGACTTCTTTGGTGCTGACTGACAGCTTTAAAAAGTTACCAGACCAAATTACGTATCCCTACGCCGAACCAGATGATCTGCAAAAACATGTTTTTAGCAGCTGTCACTTATGACAGTCAAAATTTATGTTTGTACCTAAATGTTGACTGTCAGAAGTCGGCTATGAGCTGTCAGTCAGCACCAAAGAAGCCACGGGGCTACTGTAGATAATGAGATTAGCCTAAACAGGTAGTAAGATGTGGTGCTAAAAAACTGTCTATGAAATACATAATAATTTTATTATATCATGCTTATCTTAAAAATGAAAATCAAAATAAATGTAAATAAAAACATTTGCGAATTTTTTGTGATTTTTAGATCATAAAATGCGAATATAGCTTCCTTGGTAATTTAAAGGTGGTTCAACAAGCACTCCTTCTTACGGTCGAGCTTGAACTAAGAGTAGCCTATTATTGTTTTTCTATTTACATAAACAGGGGCTACCGAGCCTAGGGCTTTGGGAGGCATAAGCCTCTTTCTCTGCTTCTATATTCGGGAGGCTGGCTCCTCCTCTGAATATTCCCTTTTATTTATTCAATCACACGTAGAAAATATTTTAAATTATGGTTAAACTAACAAGACGGAACCAATGTTCGTAGTGGGCAATTGACATTTATCAAGTATTACAATAAAACCAACTCTCAAGAACCCCTGTCACCACCAGCTTAACCTATTCTAAATTATCGAGGCCTATTTATAATCATACTTCAAAAAGATTTTCGAATTACGTCAAAAGTTTGCCCTTTCTTTTCCTTTGCATTTTATAAAAACTTGTTTCAAAAGATTGTATTAATCTTAACAACTAATGTCCATGTCATGGAGGAAAACTTTTACTTCTTTTAATGGCACTGATTAGTTTGAATGATGTGACAATCTGTAGTTAAATTGTATGCTACGATACGTTTATGTTTAGAGTACATTCTTTATAATTCGCCTCTCTCGATATGAGCATTACATTCTTATAAAGTCAATAAAGTTTAGTAAAAATCAACCTACTTTAAAATAATTTATAATAAGGGGTTTAACCCTGAGAATCTATTTTAAAATTAAGGGATATAATACTATAGGGTCAATGTTAATTATTACGCACGCGTACGTAGCCTATGATAAAAGTAGGGATATTAACGGTCTTATTATCTGATGGTTACAAAAGTTAATAAAGCTACTTTCATTTATTCATATACCAATTTATGTGATATGCAACTGTCACTTTTTGATAGAAAGTACCCTTACCCATTAAAATAATGGCATAGTAATTAAAAATGTTATTATTTGCAAAAAAAATATGTGTTTTTTTTTCTACTCCACTCTTTTTACCGTTTTATTACTATACTATGGCGAATAAAGGCAAAAAAAAGTGTTATACATTAAAAGCAACCCCTCACCCTTTCAAATAGCTTTCAGAGCCCCTGTGTTAGCATGATAGCGTGCATGTTTTAATAAGGTGGGAATGCAGGGAACAGGAGTTAACTTCTGCAACTTTAATATAAAAAAATTTTTTTTGCTAAAACAAATCAAATAATTCTCCAGAAAATTATTATTATTATTATTGTTATTAGCACCGCGTTTTACTACCCGTTCGGGTTATACGCACTTATGCTAACGTGTAATGGTAGGGTGATTGTGAGATGAAATTAAGGACCTACAGTTTAAAGTGGAATCCGAACCACGGTGGAGGCCTGGCATTCCACACATTTACAAATTGTGATTAATTTACGTCTTGTAAGAGGTGAAGGAAGGGTTTGGTATTCAATTTGTAAAAATTGAGAGCTATTGGTCATATGACTTGAAGTATGAATACATGAAAGTAGCTTTAATAGTGTTAGTAACTTTTGTAGCTGCCCTAACGTGCTCTAACTGTAACAGTACTGCGTGTCTTTATATGATATGTAGGCTACTACTTTACTTTAACCCAATTTATCATTTATTATGATAGACACATTAAAATTAAATTCCTTTCTTAAAATAGTCCTGGTCCCCTAGAATATAAAAACAAGAGAGTTCAATCCCCCCCAGCTCTCCTCCTCAGTTCCGAAGTCCCTATAGAGCGATCTTTTCGATAGTGTTTTCTTAGAACGAACAGCAGAAGAAAGCGCCGGATAGAAAGCCAAAGAGGTCTGGGGCGGTGCTTATACTTTCTAGTCAGCTGTCTTGCTTTTGATATTCAGTTACCTCAATAGATGGCGCTGTTTGACACAAACAGTGACAGTTGGTGGGAGAGCTAAGAACTATGTGGAAAAAACTTGGTTTATTCCTGGTACAGTAGCCCCATGACTTCTTTGGTGCTGACTGACAGCTCACAACTGACTTCTGACGGCTTTGAAAAGTTACCAGACCAAATTATGTATCCCTACGCCAAACCATATGATCTGCAAAAACATATGTTTAGCAACTGTCACTTAGGTATATACCCTAATGTTGACTGTCAGAAGTCAGCTGTTAGCTGTCAGTCAGCACCAAAGAAGCCACGGGGCTACTGTAGTGCATGACTGGGGATCATTGTTGACGCACACAAAAGGATGCTGCGCCAAGACTTTGATATGCCATGTTGTATCAAGGACTACTTTCAAAGGCTTGCGATAAGCTGCTTTGATCCACCAATCCTCTTACCCAGTGGTTTGTGATCTATATGATAGACCCAAGAGGACCCCACAAACGTCCTAAAGCACCGCTCGGATAATCGAGATGTTGATCGCACCCAGTTACTGTTACATAAATATGACTACATATTTCTCGTAGCCCTTATAGGCTTATATTGTTTTAGTATATATACAGGAGGTGTCGGGGAAATCGTGCAAAAATTAAACAGGTCATAGGGGATGTTCTACCGAACATTTTGAGATAGGCAACGTGTGGTCTGCGAATTCAGCTAAGGGGGACATGGACCTAAACATGTATAACGGTGTTACTGCTGTCCGGGTTATTTACAGCTAATCATTACATGTAATCTATTTACATTTAGTTGTAACATTACATACAGGTAGTACTGTACATTGTACCATATCATTGACAAACCGGAGGAAACCTACCATTTCGTACCTCACAACAGTTGCTCAAAATGTCGGCCACCAGCCCCAATGCAAGCATGACATCGCCGTACGAGATTCTGCCGCACCCGTTCAAATATCCCTCGCGTGTTGCGAATCGCATCACAGGCGTCGACAATCCTGTCAACCAATTCCAAGTCTGTGTCCACTGAGGTCTCATACACAAGTGATTAGAGATATCCCCATACGAAATAGCGTTAAGGCTCTCCCCCACATGTTTAGGTCCATGTCCCCCTTAGCTGGCTTCGCAGACCACACGTCCCCTATCTCAAAACGTTCGGTAGAACATCCCCTGTGCCCTGTTTAATTTTTGCGCATTTTCACTGAAACATGCTTACTGATCGATTTATTTTATTTTATTTACAGGTATATTTGGGCATCAGCATTGGACTTTCTGTCCTCAATGCTGACGCCAGCTCTTGGACAGCTCGACAAGCCTTAAGATCAAATCATTCCCTCCTCCTTAAACTTGTGTTGGCGATTTTGCTCCGGATTTGAATAAAATTGGCAAATGGGACTAGTTTAAGTTCTGATGAGGAATGTATCGTTAGTTTCTAACAGGCAGGATATTATTGAGTGACCTGCATTGGTGAGTTCGTAGACTAAATGTCAGATTCATCTTGATCGGTATGTTGGTGGTAAAGAGTTTAGGGTTGAAATTCTTGCCTGGTGCATTGGGGGTGGATTTCCCTAAGTGGTTTACCACTCTACCTCCACACAAATTAAGGTAAACATCCCCTAAATTCTACCTTTCTCAGGCCTATCCCATTATAGTAATTAAAAGACGGGATGTATATATTATTATTATTATTATTATTATTAGCACCGCGTCTTACTAACCGTTCGGGTTGTACGCACTTACGCTAATGTGTAATGGTAGGGTGATTGTGAGATGAAATGG
The DNA here is from genome assembly GCA_901482245.1 of Timema douglasi. NCBI lineage: Eukaryota > Metazoa > Arthropoda > Insecta > Phasmatodea > Timematidae > Timema > Timema douglasi. The sequence continues at coordinate 13,249 of CABEEJ010000588.1, forward strand.
AGGACCTACAGTTTAACGTGGAATCCGAACCACGGTGGAGGCCTGGCATTCCTCACATTCACAAGATGTCTTGTCAGAGGTGAAGGAAGGGTTTGGTAATCAGATAAATCTGTGCCGGGACCGAGGATTGAACCCCNGGCCTGGCATTCCTCACATTCACAAGATGTCTTGTCAGAGGTGAAGGAAGGATTTGGTAATCAGATAAATCTTTGCCGGGACCTAGGATTGAACCCCGGCCGCCAGCATAGAAGTCTGACACCTTACCCCTAGACCGCCAGGTCACCGATGTATATATAGAACTTGTTGACAAAAATACAAAAAAATGTTTCAAGGTATTTTATTCAACCGGAACGCCTGGGTTATGTTGAATTATGAACAACTTTTATAATATATATTATGTATATAGCTGCCATATATTAATATAAATGCTACATGGTATTTTAGTCAATTAGCATGCTTAAATTATGGGTAGCTATGTATGTATATTTATATATACATAAACATGTATGCTTACTAAACTAAATTAAATGTTTATTTTAATAAAAGCTGAAAATTTACTTACTTCATCTCGCCTTCCCTACAAACCAACTTTTATACTGACATCTTAAAATAAAATGAAAAAAACAATTACAGAGAAGATAGAAAATAATATGAAATAGTTCATTTCTAATAGCATAAAATAAAATACAAATCTCAAAATTACTAATGAAAAGTATAATTATTATTTTTATAAACGTTTAAATTATTTCTAGGTTTTAATAAATGTGTATTTGTATGGCCTGACACCTTAGTCCAGTCGTTAACATATCTGTCTACTGAGCTAAGAGTCCCGGGTTCGGTTCTTCTCATAGCTGAAAATTTTAATATTGGTGTAATGTGAGTTCCCCCTTTCACAGTGATGAATTAACGAATGAGGGCTTGATATTATGTATGTTCTAGATTTAAGTTAGTTTATAAGTCATGTGTTTATTTTTTCAGTCGGTTCAAAAAGTGCACGTTAAATAACTGAAATATATTTGTATGTTTACCCTAAAAAAAAATCCAAGTTAATGTAGCTTTAGTTACATTAGTCCCTCTAAAATTAATATTCAAATTAGTAACGATGAATTAATTATAAAATATTAACAAATTACGTTAGAATAATGAAGTGCATATCTACGTTATAACCAAAAGAAGGTAAGAATAGTCTTGTTTATTAGATTCGGTGCAAACTTTTATTTTAAATGCCTTAGGCATTATTAAATAGGTATCACACTTCCAACCATACATTGTTTAAAATAACTAGTTGACATTTTATAAAGCTGTATTTAAAAAGTAGGTGACCTGGCGGTCTAGGGGTAAGGTGTCAGACTTCTGTGCTGGCGGCCGGGGTTCAATCCTTGGTCCCGGCACAGATTTATCTGATTACCAAACCCTTCCTTCACCTCTGACAAGACATCTTGTGGATGTGAGGAATGCCAGGCCTCCACCGTGGTTCGGATTCCACGTTAAACTGTAGGTCCTCCATTTCATCTCACAATCACCCTAACATTACACATTAGCGTAAGTGCGTTCGGGTAGTAAGACGTGGTGCTAATAATAATAATATATTCAAAAAGATTTACTTATTGGCTCAGACTGCCATAGCTAGGTGTGCGCTCTCCTATATAGGTTCTCCTATATATGTGAATTTTCTTATATATATACGCTGCCGAAGAATTCTCAAGTTTTGCTCAAAATTCTTCCTCTTACTATTACCTAAGATTTGATAGTAATTTATTAGTAGCAAGCACACTGGCAATAAGCGAAATAAAGAATTAATATATTCAATGCCATTAAGCGAAATAAAGAACTAATATACTCAATGTTGGATAGAACGTGACTGAGAAAGTGTTTAGATGTGACCTGTAAATGACCTTGTCTGATTGGTTAAACGAGTTGTCTGCCTAGCAGATTGGTGACCACAGGGCAACAAAGGTGAACGAATGTCGGAAGTGTCTGTAACACCTGTTGAGGTGATTAATAATACTCAATTATGGGATGCATATCCTACACAAAGTAAGAAGCGTGCTAGAGGGCTTGGAGAAAGAAGGGCTCAAACTAACTCACAACATAAAAAGTTTAATTGTCTTTTATTTTCGCAACACTTCCTACTAACCAACCGAGCTAAAGGATTAAGAAGGTACACACGAGGAAATATACCCGCATATTCGAGAAGGAAAAGTGGGAAACCATTTGGGAGGGGGGGGG
>CABEEJ010000588.1:15497-56086 GCA_901482245.1 Timema douglasi
GGAGAGTTTAAATACACCCAAATGAGATTCAAATCTCCAACCTCTCCATAACCCTTAAACCATCAGCCAACAAAAATAATGATTAAATATTTAGAGCTAAGTTAACCTAAGACATTACATCTATTACATTTCAGTAAAATACGTATTATCTTCGAGAAAGCCGGCTCACCTATAAGAGATAAAAAAGAGTGTGACCATTATTATTATTTAGCACCGCGTCTTACTACCCGTTCGGGTTATACGCTTAAGTACTAATTACACTAATGGATTAGGAATTGGGGAGGCTGAATTTAGAGGAAGTGAGCTCACATTTGCGTGGAGGGAGAGTGGAAAACAATTTAGGAAAAACCACCCCCAGTTCGCCCGACCGAGATTCGCGCCTCGATCTCCCCGCCCTCGGCAGTCGAGCTCAACACGACTAGCGCGTTAGCCAACTACGCCACTGAGGCGGGTGAGTGTGACCATCATTCACCTGGCTGGAGGAAATAATACCACTCGTAAATCCCCCCTCCCATCATCTATCCTCTGAATTGGGATTCAAACACCAGCCTCCTAAGTTAAAGTTGATAAGCTGATTATTCAAATTGAAATGTATTAAACTTTTAAAACAATCTGTGCTGAAATTAACGAACGTTCCGCATTCCTTAGTGATAAAACCGATACGTTATTAGAATGCTGGTTTACTTTTGTGAAAATTCGACACTTCCCTAAAATGCATTTCCTGTTTGTCCCAACTAAATGGAAAGGAGCTTGAATGTCTACTTGAGTTTCATAAACCGGTGTATCAACTTTTACAACTCCAAATATTACTTTATTTTGTTGGTTTTATTTGTTGTATAATCAACTGATCCACTTCTGAAAAGTTGAACTCCCTAATAGAAAGCTGTATTTATGGTGATTGTTCAGTAACGTACACATATCGATTGAAGCTTTTAGAAAAAAACTGTATCTTTCCACTCAGTGGTCATCATTTATTATATCAACTTCTCTTCATACAGAATAAAACCTCAACACGTGACTAAATGAACTATCTCTCTCGGTCACTTTAAGTTGCGGCCGAAGGGAGCGCGAGTAATTTTACAGTTTTTATAGAATTGAAATTTGTTGGCCAAAATAAATCAAATATTTCTCCAGTAGCAACATAGAGTTTAGTTTTCTGCACATGTTAATATCAATAGACCTTTAATATCTGTCAAGGGTGTCCTGGAATTTTGTCAAAACTTTTTAAATAAAGAGAAAAAGTTTTGACAAAATTCCAGGACACTCTTGACAGATATTTAAACTCTGTTGATATTAGCATGTGCAGAAAACTAAACTCTATGTTGCTACTGGAGAAATATTTTATTTATTTTGGGTAAAAAATGTAGATCCTATAAAAACTGTAAAAATACTTGTGTTCTCTTCTGCCACACCTTAAAGCAGCATGAGCCCTTATGTTTATTATGAGATTTAATTAATTAAAATGTACGACAAATCACGCCATTTTAAGACCTTTATAATGTTCAATAAAAAGCAATATTTTATTTAGTAAGGTACATTGGCTGGTAAGCGGACTAAACGCCAAGATCATCGAGTCTGATTTTCCAGTGGCGGTGAAATCAGGATTCGAGACCCTATCGGGTGTATTGAAGGCATATTTTCTAAACAGTTTCACAATCTCCCACCACGCAAATGTATTATATTTTCTCTACATTATAAGTCCTTTATATCTACCTCCCTAGTGTAATTAAATTTTTATGTGCCAGATGGATAGATAAGTGGTACAAATAATGATATTAATTTACTGGCGGATCCTACTGAAGGTTTTCATTAAAGCACAATACATATATATTATATTCATAGAATACATTTTATTGTGATCCAATAACTTAATTTGGTTAATATCAACGTAAAACTTGCAAAATTTACATATTATTGAATGAGTGGTGTAACTACCATTCGTTGTTAACTTGCATCAAAAGTTTAAATATGGTGCTGTAATTATAAAATACTACTCACTTTTATATAAATAAACATTCTCATAATACAATACATAAAGCTAAAACACACACACAAAAGTTTTCCTTCGCTCTTTTAAAACATTAGTATCGAAAGTACTTCACTTGTAAGTAGTTTTAGTAGAAGTTTTTATCAGTCACTTTTCCACATTCCCTGCTACTAGCTATTAGGAACTATACTTTCCACTATTTGAAGATAAATAGTTTGTTTGTGTTTAAATATATTTTAGAAGACTAGAAAATGTTCTTTTTTCCCCACAATATTATAGAAAAAAAAAACGTATTATGAATTTAGCAAATCTATAGAAACAGTTTAACACTAATTTTACAAACTTGAACCATGAAATATTTGCTGGCCAATATCCACGTCATGAAAACTCTGACCACTTAGTCCACTAAAGTCACTAAACTGTTGCACTCCTAAGCTACCAATATTATCAAACTGTTGTACGTTCAAACCACTGAAAGAACCAAAACTTGGTCCGAATCCACTACTATCCCCAAACTGTTGGTTACCAAACCCTTCAAAACCGGCATTTCCTGCAAAAATATTTCCTTCGTTCGAGCTAGGTCCTCCTGAAAACAATAATTGTTGTCCACCCAACTTGAGCCCATCTGCATTTCCATCAAAAACTGGTGAACCACCCTCGTTTTTCTTGGCACTATCAGCAGTCGTCGAACTCTTGGAGCTATCTACTTGTTGCTCTGTTGATTGTTTCGGGCCTGGCGCGTACACGACCCCCGTCAACGGCTTGGGCGCTGGCGTGGATGTTGATCTGAACTGGGGTAACTTTCCCTGAACTTTCGATAAGAAAGAATTCGTTCTGACAGTATTTCCTGGTGAGGGGCTCTGTGTTTCTCGGGGATAGGAAGTCTTGGCTTCGTTAGACTGTTCAAGGGGAGAAGTGCCTCTAGGAACAGTTGGTGGCACATGAGAGTAGAACTGGAACTGGTCTAAAAGTTGGGCTTGATCAGGACTGGTGTTAGGGTCTGTTTGGATTGGGTAAGGCTTTTCTACAGGAAATGGGGGTGGAAATTGAGGATACAACGTAAATTGGTTCCCTATTTGAGCCGGATGTGTTTTACCATTTGAATTAATTTGAGCGTGTAAAGATTTTTCCGTTGAGGAAGGGAATCGGGAATGTAACTGAAGCTGGTTTCCTCTTGGCTGAGATGGATTTGTTTCTTCCTCGGAAATAACGTGGACAGTATTTTTCTTTTCCGTGGAAACTGCTTGTGAGACTGATGGATATCGTTGAAATGAGTTTTCTCCTTGTATTGGAGCATTCGCAGGGATAGCCTGAGTTATTGATCCACTTTTCTGAGTCACTGGCTGGCCATTCAGATCCGCGTAAATACTGCCATAGTTTTCTAGAGCGCCAAAAGATCCAAAGCTGCTGTATGGGTCTGGATATCCCCCGCCTAAGCCGAAAGCTCCGTCGTAAAAGTTGCTTGGTAAATTTTGAGGGTAGTCATTTTCAAATCTTGAGGTTTGGAATGCTAAGTTGTCACCATAAGCCAGGTTGAAGAGGGTCCCTTGTTGCTGTTTCTCTGCTGGATTAGCTGCTGGAACGGATGTTTCTCCGGGTTGTTTGGAAGTATTTTTCTGCTCCTTAGAAAACACTTCGCCGGAGACCAGCAGCAGGAGACACACCTAAATAAAACGTTTAAACTATTAAATTTGTTCATAAAAACTTTATACCTGATATAATTTTTTTTTACATCCATTATTATGTCCAGCGTGTGGCCTGGGCCGTTTTTTTTTATTCAGATATTTATTTTCCACTACCGGCTGGCTAGACTTGTCATAACTTCATATGCCTTATAATCCAACCTAAGACTAGGACAGACACAACATCCAGTCCCCGACCGTTAATTCATCACTTTAAAAGGGTAAACCCACATTTCACCGGGGTTTTTTTTCATTCGGGAATCGAACCCGGGGCCCTTAGCTCAGTAGACGTACATCCTACTGACTAAGCTAAGATGTCACACTGATAGAATCATCATGACTTAATAATTTTATCTGTCATGACTGCCTTACGGGAAAATTTTACCTACCTTTGCACGTATAATAATAATGATATAGCAATGGGGACACTTAACTATTTTGTTTCTGACAATCGAGATCTTAATCTGTATTAGTATTCTAGGTTTTCTTAGATTTTAAATCTACAATAATGTATTACCTCGATTATTCAAATTAAAAAATAATCTAATTTAAAACGCTTTGATTTATTTCTGTAAAAAGCATGCATTTATTTAATTATGGTCTTCTCTTTAAAGTTATCATATTTTCAGGAATTGACAACATGGCATTTCAAACAAACAAAATCATCTCGCCTGATTGTTATTAATATTCATCCAGCATTTAGACTTCTTTAAATTTACTATAAATATTTATTATTAGGATTAGACACTAGTACTGACCAATAATATTGTTTTAGCACCACGTTTTACTAACCGTTCGGATTAAACGCTTAAGAGTACAAGTTACGCTAGTAGTTTTAAGGATTAAGAAGGTTATATTTAGCGGAAAAAATCTATTCTCTCTACCACAAATTTATTAGCACTGTGTCTTACTACCTGTCCAGGTTGTACATCTCTGTACTAATCACTATAATATGTTAGTGATTACGTAGGTTTAATTTAAAGGAAGTTAACCTGCATTTGCGGGGAGGGAGAGTGGAAAACCAAATAGGGAATACTTTGTACATCCAACCGGGATCAAACCCCAATCTCCCCGTCCTCAGAAGTCTAGCTTACTGTGAGAGTAGTACGTTAGACTATGCGGCCACTAAAGCAGGTTTCATTATTACTGATTATGTCGTTAGTAATCGATAAGATATCCCTAAAAAAAAAGGTCCCTGAGGTATGCTACTTAAGGACCAATTGAATTTTGAACTTGTCTAGTGCACTATATCTTTTGTACGTATTTTAATCATTATTTAAACATTAAAACTCATTGAATATTATGAGATGAAATGAATAGCTCAAATCAAATCGAGAATATTTTAATAGTGTCTAAAGTTTAAAGATTAAACATTTATTAAATTGTCAAAGTGAGTGTTTTAAACAATATTAATTTCAACAACTTAAAGTAAAAACATTGAAAGTAGCATCTTCAGTGAAAACAGGACCATAAATTGATGTTTAATGTTAAAATTAAAAACCTACGTGATATTTTCCATTATAGTTTGAAACATGTATTTTGATAATCAAGATATTTAAGTTCGGTTCATAGCGTGTCTTCATCAGCACATAAATGTACTGAAGTACAAGCCAAGACAATTTATGACAGTTGACACCACATAGTGCATTGATACATGACAGTAAATGACATGGCTGTCGAAATATTATTGATTTCCAAAAATGTTATTATGTTGGGACATTTTTTATCTAATGTTTGGTGTTTTTTAATGTTGGCGTGCCACCCGAATCGTGTTCACGTGCCACTGGGTGACAGCCGTTAAATGGATTTTCCATCTCAGCCCTATAGGGTATAAAGCTCCCTTTCATTATTAATCTATGGTGTAGCGATAATATAGAACCATAGTGTAAGCCGTCTAGGTTAAATGAAGTGTACTCTTTTTGCAACTAAATATGCTATTAGACCATGCAATCACCGATGTGGGTTGCACTTTGTTCTTATAAAATACATATTCAAAATACCTTCTGGAGATATGATTGAATTTAGAGGAAGTGTAAGCCCATTTGCGTTGAGGGAGAATGTAAAACCACTTAAGAAAACCATCCCAGTTCACCCGACCTAGGTTCAAACCTCGATAACACCCATCGTCTGCAGTCTATCTCAACACGAAACTAGTGCATTATCTAACTACACCACCGAGGTGGGTTACACTTCTTCTAAATTCAACCTTCTCCGCCCCTAATACATAAACTTAATTGTAATTGGTATACAAGCGTATAACCCGAATGGATGGTGAGATGCACGTGACAAAAAAAAAGTATGTACATGTAATTGATAACATAATAATAATAGTAATAATAAGAAATCCACAAAGTTTGTCAGCTCGTTAAAATCCCGTTTGTAACGTTTAAAATCCACTCTCCCTGATGTTGATTCGCGTGTCGATACTTACAAGCCCCTTCATGTCTTGTCTGCGAGCCAAACGTGTCGTTGTGACGGGATATTCCTCTTTCCCCACTTTTATATGCCCTCTCGCATAACCCGAACACTTTCGCTATCTATCACTTCAGATAAAACATCAAAACTTGATGTTCTGTCCTTCCAATTGGCTACGTTTCTCACACATGAAAAGTATAGTGCAGCGTGCGTGTGTGAGTGTGTGTGTGTTTATTATTTTGCTGGGAAACCAAGTCATTCTGCTGGAGATACAATTGTCTGAACATTCCCTGAGGTCTTGGACTAGTTTGACAATTCACGTTGTGAAAGTAAAACAAATTGCATTGCATATTTTAATCAAGGTACAGCAATAGATTTAAAACCCACACACGAATGTTGTTAACATCTACAGAAAGTACAGTAGCCCCACGGCTTCTTTGGTGCTGACTGACAGCTCACAGCTGACTTCCGACAGTCAACATATAGGTATATACAGTAGCCCCATGGCTTCTTTGGTGCTGACTGACGGCTTTGAAAAGTTACCAGACCAAATTATATATCCCTACGCCGAACCATACGATCTGCAAAAACATATGTTTAGCAGCTGTCAGTTCTGACGGTCAAAGTTTAGGTATATACCTAAATGTTGACTGTCAGAAGTCAGCTGTGAGATGTCAGTCAGCGCCAAAGAAGTCATAGGGCTACTGTACCTAGATTTTGACCGTCAGAAGTGACAGCTGCTTAACACATGTTTTTGCAGATAATATGGTTCAGCGTAGGGCTATATAATTTGGTTTGGTAAGTTTTCAAAACTTTTAGCTGTCAAGCAGCACCAAAGAAGCTATGGGGCTACTGTAGCTATTATTACTAGCATTTTAATTTCATATTTATACTATATTAAATCAAAGGGGGAAACTTCCAGAACTTATTTTAACGTATAGACACATATATTTTGTACGTTATATCTTATTACCAGTAGGTTACCCTAACGACCTAGGAATCGTTAAGGTGGTATTAAAGGGGACACGAGAAAAGGCCACTGTTTTGGTAGTTTTTATGGTAAAACACTAATTTTGTCAAAATAAATCAAATATCGCCCCAGTACAAACATAAGAGTTTAATTTTCTTCACGTGTTGATATCAATAGTTACTGAATATCTTTAATTAGCATGGTAAACATTTTAAATGAAGAGAAAATGTTTTCATTAAATCTCAGAGCACAGTTGGTCATCATGGGAAGAAAATTAAATTATATGATTGTACTGGAGCAATATTTTATTTATTTTGACAAAAAAAAAAGGTTTTTTCATAAAAACTGCAAAAACACTGGCCTTTTCTCGCGTCTTCTTCCATCTCACCTTGAGATAGAAATGCAAAGAAAGTTTATATTAGGATTCTGGTGTAAAGAAACTTTAAATAAATACAAACACTTCCTAGTTTTGTTGTCAACATTGATATTATTTAATTACATTATTATTATTATTAACCCACTTTGGTGGTAGAATGATCCCCTGAGGAGACCGGAGTTCAAATCCTTTCCGGGTATACTGAGAGTGTTTTTTTCCTAAATGTCTTTCTATTCTCCTTACCCAAAAATGAAGGTACACTTCTTCAATATTCAACCTTTCTCACCCTTAACACACTAGCGTATTAGTATATATGCTTATAGTCTAAACAAGTTGTTAAATGTGGTGACAAATAAAAAGTGTTATTATTTTACAGGTATTGATACTTTCTATCAAAATACGTGACAGTTTCAGTGGATCACATGACTTAACGTACAAAAATTTCTTTAGTAAATATTTCAAAATTAAAATAAAAATATTTTTATTTCTTTAGCACCGCGTCTTAGGCTTACTACCTGTACAGGCGACACGCACTAATTACGCTAATCAATTAGGAATTAGAACGGCGGAATTTAATGTAAGTATACCCACATTTGCGTGGAGGAGAACATATTTAGCAAACAAGAACTTCATTACACCCGACCAAGATTCGAGCACTGGCCATCAAAGCAGACCGAATGAGAATAACGCCTCTGCCCGCGTGCCCACCGCTGCGCGCTGATTTTAAGATCATCTGCCCAGAAATCGTATTAGATCAAAGAAACTGTTATTACGTGTCCAAGGTGTTTTACTTGACCTCCATCGTTGTCCGGAGCTTAGTCATTGTATTAATGCGTTTTCGGCTCTTCTCTTTTGAAATCATGTCATAACCCCGCAAGAGAAAAAAGTCAAACAAAAAGTTACATCATGTCGGACAAAGTGTGTCGTGACATCTTCATTTCACGCGGCGAACAAACCTGAAATTGGGTGCCCGTTGTGTAAAGTGATCGCCGAGACTTGAAGTGTCGGTAATCATTTGTTGTGAGAGTCGTAGTGACTGGACAGACTAGAAGACTTCTGTCGAGACACTAAACATAAACATAAATAAATGGTTTCTTTAAAAGGTTTTCACTAGCTCGATCCACGGCCGATTAAGTTGGGAATTTAGGGAAGGCGAGAAAAGGTTGATGTCTTTTTCAGTTTTTATATCAAAACAATTTTTTTGGTCAAAATTAATCAAATATTGCTTCAGTACAAACATAGAGTTAAATTTTCTTCACATGGTGATATCAACAGTTGTTGATAATATTTCGAAGATATCTTAGAATTTAATGACAATTTTTCTCTTCTTTTTTAAAAGTTTGTCATCTAATGGCACTATGCTCATTACAAATGATAATAATAATAATAATAATAATAATAATAATAATAATAATAATTAGCACCGCGTCTTACTACCCATTCAAGTTATACGCTTAGGTATTAATTATACTAATGGGTTAGGAATTGGGGAAGTTGAATATATAGGAAGTGAACCCGCATTTGCGTGGAGTGGGGAGTGGAAGCTCAACATGAAACTAGAGCGTTAGCTAACTACGCTCGAGGTGACCTGGCAGTCTAGGGGTAAGGTATCAGACTTCTATGCTGGTGGCCGGGGTTCAATCCTTGGTCCCGGCAAAGATTTATCTGATTATCAAACCCTTCCTTCACCTCTGACAAGACATCTTGTGAATGTGAGGAATGCCAGGCCTCCACCGTGGTTCGGATTCTACGTTAAACTGTAGGTCCTCCATTTCATCTCAGAATCACCCCACCATTACACATTAGCGTAAGTGCGTATAACCCGAACGGGTAGTAAGACGCGGTGCTAATAATAATAATAATAATAATAACTACGCTCGAACCATAAATCACATCGAAATATGGTTATCCGTTTCGGTGGATGCATTGTCAAAGGCGTCACTCTAACGATAGACTAAACTGCCGATGACGGTAGGTCAGGGTTTGAACCCCTGTCGTGTATACTTAGGGTGGTTTTCCTAGATGATTGTCCACTCTTTCTCCACGCAAATGCAGTTATACTTCCTCTAAATTCAACCTTCCTTTGCCCTAACACATTTGCGTAATTAGTACAAATGTGTATAATCTGAACTAGTAAGACGCGATGCTAATTTTTTTTTAAATGTGGTTTTCTGTATTTTTTACTTGATATTAGTGATCTCAGGATCAATGAAATTCTGTGTTAAGAAAATATGGTAGTATTTTCAATGGTCTCAATTCAACTGTTTCCTAAAGTAAAATACAGAAAACTGCACTACCCTGTTGCTTTTGACTTTAGCTGTATTACTTACGTAAGCTGCGCGTTATTCGTGACGTGAGATGGCTCTTAAGTTTGGATTTACCGGAACCTAACTCTCGTTTTTACATGCATATGATACTAAAGTAGTCATGTCATACACCTTAACTCAGCCAGTGGCGTATCTGCCAACTGAACTAAGCATCCCGGGTTCAATTCCCAACATGGCCGAAAAATTGATCATTGGGGAAATTTGAGATTCCCCTTTAGCAATAATAGAATAACGATCGGGACCCTGGATGGTGTGTCTCTTCTAGAATTAACCCGCCTCGGTGGCGTAGTTGGCTAACGCGCTTGTCGTGTTGAAGCTCTACTGCTGAGGACGGGGAGATCGAGGTTCAAATCTCGGTCGGGTGAACTGGGGGGAGGGGGGTTTCCTAAATGGTTTTCCACTCTCCCTCCACGCAAATGCGGGTTCACTTCCTCTAATTCAACCTTCCCAATTCCTATTCCATTAGAGTAATTAGTACTTAAAGCGTATAACCCGAACGGGTAGTAGGACGCGGTGCTAAATATTATTATTATTATTATTATTATTATTATCTTCTAGAACTAAATTAATTTTAACCGTACGTCCCGACTTCTTTAATAGGACAAAAATGCTCATGTATCATTAACATCTTTTCATCTAAAAACATTATTTAATGAACGTTAAATTTATTTTTATACCAAAACTTGAACATATACTAATAAAATAAATTCTATATTTATTTGATACTCTACTAGATTGATCGTGTAATAAATAAATGTTCCTAAAGTCACAAAACAGTGTTGATGATTCATTAACAGCCCCTACATTTTTATTTATGAATTACACCTAATATCAATAACTTAAACAAATGGCCATGTTTGTAGAACTCACCATGCTACCTAGTACAAACACGCTTTTAGTTATATAATTACAATTTGATTTTCTAACCGGTTTGATACTCGGAAGAAAAAGATTTTTGACATTTTGAATGATAGTAATATAATAACTCAGACACGACTGTAATGTCGGTCAAACCAAGTAATGACTAATGATCTTCAGAGCTATAGTATAATGATGACCCAATCTGTCTTAAAACACTTATATTAGAAATTAACTAAGACCAAACTACTCCTAACTTGAACAGATGGAATCTTGGATCAATAAAACAGTCATCTTAGTGCTTAGTGCAGTGTCTTGAATTATTATTACTTATTTTAATCACCACGTATTATTTATTACCTGTTCAGTTTAAAAGTTATTGGGGACAATCTATTTTGAAACCTCAATGGAAAGGTAGGTTTGGAAAGTAAAAACTAACAAATATTACAGGCAACATTGAAAAAACATAGCTACATCATGGTAATTATTTCATCATAGTTAACTTCAGTGCTTGTCTTAGGACTCGGTGTTTGCGGGTTCAAACCCAGCTGAAAATGACGGATTTTTCTTGATCGATAAAAATTCGTAGCACGACTTCCTTCGGAGGGAAAGTAAAGCCGTCGGTCCCGTGTCGATTGTGGCGTGTGAGAGAGCCCTGGAGTGTATGTGAAAATACCTTTCTGGCAAAATCAGTAGGCTCTTTTTCGCTCGCTCGTAGAATTCCAGTGCGGAAGCAATGGGAAACCACCTGAACTTTCTTAGTGCATGTACTTCCTACCAGATGGTGTGGATGGCACTAACCAGCTGAAGAGCTGAGTGCATATCCAGTTACAAATTGATGGGAATTGCATCAAACTATCTTTCAGGTTGAAAACCCCTCCTCCTCTTTCTCCTCATCATCATCATCATCATTATAATCTCATTATCATTGAGATGATCTGTTGAAAATAATACTGTGGATCATGTTGTTTGACGGATGAATACATGAAAGAATATCTAGTTGATTTTTAAACTTTCAAACATTACCCTTTTTAACCGTGTTAATTATATAGTCTATAATACAGCTCCCAAAACATTAAGCACGGTAATTTTTTTAAATATATTCCATGATGAGATGAGGTGATGGTGTTAGTGAGTGTGAGGGTGTGGAACCAGTAGAATTACTTAAACCTAACTTAGGTATAATTAACCGAAATCTGGTGATATTCAGGGTGCTTTTCCTTTCGGGAAAAATACCCAAAGTATCAACCGGGAATCAAACTCGAGACCCCTAGTCTCGTAGCCAGGTGCACTGACCACAACACCACGGGGATGGTTAATAACCATGGTGACCAATATAGTACTTAACTATCTACAACACCCAACTTTGACGCTATCAAAATATTAATGTGCCTTATTATTATTATTATTATTATAATTTTAGCATCGCATCTAGTTTGATTTATACACCTATGTACAGTACTAATTACGCTAATGGTTTAGGGATTAATAAGGTCGAATTTGTGGAAGTGTACCCGCATTGGCGTGGAGGGAGAGTGGAATACCATTTAGTAAAAAAAATACCCTCATTACACCCAACCGGGATTCGAACCCCGATCTCCCCTTCATCAGCAGGCTAATCTACCGTGAGAGCGACACCTTATACCATGCATACACTGAAGCGGGTCGTGTGCCTTATTGATTTCTAACGGTGATATAGAACCAACTTTCTAAACTTCACTTCTTAGTCGGGTAATAGAATATGTTGTTTGTAACTCACTTTACATATTTCTTATTATAACATATCCGTCTTCTTACGTAATTTATAACGATACCCTTGTTGTCTTGGCCATTTTGAAGGCATTCGAAAGAGATTGAAAATTACTGTCATTTCATGTTGGAATTTGAATGAGTTCTGTCTTCTTTTTATTTTTAAGTCATATGTCAAAAACAAGCGACTTAAGTCATCAGGCAATTTGAACCAAATATATTTTCAAATTTTAAAACGTTAACTATATTTGTTTGTATAATTTATTTAAAAATATGAATATATCCATTAAGACAGTTAAAGGAACGTTTACAAGTACAGGGTTAAAATTTCAAGATGTTCCGCTGTGATTTTGAAAAAATAATAATAAAAAAGAAACACAAATTTGGTTTGGCCACTTAGATAAATGTCCTTCTCACTATGATATATTACTATAAACTAGCTATATCAGCGTTTTTGGATCAGATATTTTAATACTGGTGAATAGTTTGAAGTAACTTTCATAGTTGGTTACGCGCTGTCGTCTCACCCCACGGATAACACGTAACTTAGGGTAGATAAACCAATTCGAACCATGCGTCTCACATAGTCGTGCAGTTTACAGTAGCGGTGACCTGGCGGTCTAGGGGTAAGGTGTCAGACTTCTATGCTGGCGGCCGGGGTTCAATCCTCGGTCCCGGCACAGATTTATCTAATTACCAAACCCTTCCTTCACCTCTGACAAGACATCTTGTGAATGTGGGGAATGCCAGGCCTCCACCGTGGTTCGGATTCCACGTTAAACTGTAGGTCCTCCATTTCATCTCACAATCACCCTACCATTACACATTAGCGTAANCATCTCACAATCACCCTACCATTACACATTAGCGTAAGTGCGTATAGCCCGAACGGGTAGTAAGACGTGGTGCTAATAATAATTTACAGTAGCCTCCATTAGATTACAGTGGGATTATGATCATTGTGTCAATTTTCCATATTTAAAAAAAATGCAACAAAATTATATATATATATATATATATTAACACCGCGTCTTACTAGCTTTTCAAGCCATATTCATATATTAAGATAATTACTATAATGGGGTAGGGATGCAAAAGGGAGCATTTTAGAGGTAATCTACCCACATTTACGTGGAAGGAGGATGGGAAACTATTTCAGAAAAATCCACCCTCAGTTGACTCCCCCGGAATTCGATCCTCAATCTCTCCATCAGCAGACCAGTCTATTACGGAAGTGATGCCTTAGACTATTCGGTCATGCGTATGGCTGCATAGGTATGGTGAAATAATTAACACAATACATTACAAAAATAATTTTTTTATTGTGATTAAATAATGATACAAATAAGTACATAGAGGAAGATTATTGTTCTTTTCTTCAAATGGAAGAGAAATGGCGCCAACTCTAGTTCGCTACCATTGATTGAGCAATGAAGATATGTATATGTTTGATGATTGAAAAGTTTTCTCACAAACTAATATGATATGATGATTTATGAATGATGAAATGATCTCACTATCGAAACACCAACAACAACAAAAATTAATCTAATCCATAGTAAGAAAAATTGTTCCTATATAAAATCATGGTTGTTCTAAAACTGTATTGTTTCGTTTTCTTCTTTTACATTGGCAAGGCAATATAAGACGTTAGCTCAATTGATTTCTAATTCCCAATCCCGAAAACTCTTACTATGTAGAACTATCCGTTTCTGTCGGGGAACAGAAAAACTAGGCGCATAATAAATCCAATGAACCCTGGAAAAATCTTGTAAGCTATTCGTGAAATAAATAGAACGGGTTTTTTTAAATCGATTTCAGCAAAACGTCTTATATTGTACGCCGAGTGTGACAATATTACGTGTTGGTGAGTCGAAATTGAGCAATCTATTGTTGTGATTAATGGTGGTGACCCAAGCTGACGGAGCTGAAGCTGCCTCCATGACCTCCAGAGAGACCTTCATAGCCTCCTCCCAGACCCCCGTATGAGCTGCTGAGCAGACCTCCATGGCCTCCAGAGAGGCTTCCATAGCCTCCTCCCAGACTTCCATGACTGGCGTATGAGCTACTGATCAGACCCCCATGGCCTCCAGAAAGGCTCCCATAGCCTCCGGAGAGACCTCCATGGCCTCCTCCCAGACTGCCGAATGAGCTGCTGCTAAGACCTCCATGGCCTCCTCCCAGACCACCGTACGAGATGCTGCATTAGACCTCCATGGCCTCCAGAAAGACCACCGTAGCCTCCTCCAAGACCTCCTAGACCTCCTCCATAGCTCCCGAAGCTATCACCGTGGCTCTTGAGTAGGACGGGCACCTGTTTCTCGACGACGTAGGGTTGGGGCACTGGGTAAGGCACGGACTTGTACACTGGTACAGCTACTGGTTTAGGCACTGGTACAGCCACGGGATGAGGCACTGCTACCTTGACGGGCACGTGGACGGGATAAGGCACGTGTTTCTCTACTGGGTAGGGCACAGGTTTCTCCACGGGCACGGGGTATGGCTTGGGTACGTGGACAGGGTAGGGTCTGTCGACAGGGACCGCTACTGGGACCTTGACTGGGTACGGAACGCGTTTCTCCACGGGATAAGGGACGGGGTGGGGTACACCAACGGGCACCTCCTTGGTGATAACTACGGACTTGACGTGGCCAGGGCCAAGGCTGTATCCTCCTCCCAGACCTTGTCCGCCTCCCAGACCTAGGCCTCCTCCCAGTCCGTAGCCTCCACCGCTGCTAAGGCCCAACCCACCTCCGTGTCCCAGGAGCTCCAGACCATGTCCGCCGTAGCTGCCGTAGCTGAGCTCGCTGCCGTAGCTACCGTGACTGATACCACTTCCGTAACTTCCCAGACCATATCCCAGGCCGTATAGTCCCCTCTTGTCCTGCTTCTTGGTGTCCTTCTTCAGCTCCTCGGCCCACGACACCGATAGCAACAAGAGAAGAACCTGGAACGTAAATGAAATATTGTCAAGATAGTTCTGGAACATAGAGGGGACATAATGTAATTCTGGGACATAAACATACTTAAAATAGCTCTGAAACATAAAATAAAATGCTCAATATAGCTCTGAAAAAAAGTATAAATGTTCAATATAGCTCTGAAACTTAGAAAAAAATGTACAATATAGATCTGAAACTTAGAGAGAACTGTTCAATATATATCCGAAACTTAGCTAGAAATGTTCAATATAACTCTTAAACTTAGAGAGAAATGTTCAATATAGCTCTAAAACTTAGAGATAAATGTTAAATATAGCTTTAAAACTTAGAGAGAAATGTTAAATATAGCTCTAAAACCTATATAGAAATGTTTAAAATATTTTTGAAAGCTAAAGTTAGTTGCTAAACATAGCTCTGAAGAATATACTGAAATCCTCAGCATAGCTCTGAAGCGTTGACTGAAATGCTCAAAATAGCTCTGAAATATAGAAGAAACGCTTAAGATAATTCTGATATAGGAAAGGAGGGAAATTCTAAACATAGCTCTCTAGTACTTATTATCGCTGGGTAAATAATGTTAATAGTTGGTCAACATTATTAAAAATATTACTCTTCTTATTGTGATTTAGAACTACAATTTGTATGTTATTGGGGGAAGACTTTTTTTTTCTATATTATCTTGGTTTTCCAAAAAATTAATTGTAGGTCTATGGCTCGCCAAGTAGAAATTCCGATCCTCACTTTTTGGAAACAAATCCCTTAACATGTATCACGTTATCGCTGTTTCACACTAGATAGATAATATGAATATATCACTACTCACAAGAAACTTCATGACGGTACCACTTGTTGAAATTAAATCCAACCACGAAGTTCTGATGACAAAATGAGATGCGTTGCTCGCCTTATATATGTACTTGTATCCACTTCTCAGAGCACCAAAGAATCTTGCGAATCACGTGTCCAAATAGCTACTTTCGCTTTATGCCGCCTTATTCTACCTCCCCCCCTACCCCTACCCCTCTTCCACACATACACGCGCGCGCGGCTACTATACTTCCTTCCTGTCTGTAACCAACATTCCGTCCGACCAGCTGGAGCGCTCAACCAACCGTTTATTCATACGTTCACACAATGTTACTCAACTCCCTAAAACGAGACACGTAGTATGTGTATCTATAACAAAAAAATAACACAATAACATATTCTCACGTATAGTTTCAATTCCCAAACACCAACAATACTGAAATAGGTAGAGTTTTTTTTATGTCACATATGGCGTGTAATTTTATAACTTGTAACGTAGTTAGTTATCCGTTGACTAGCCTTGCGGCCACTAGTGAAAGTAATGGGAGTTCTCATGCAAAGTGGCTAATTCGTTTTATTCAAGTCCCTAAGCTAAACTACTCCTGGCTGTTAATACTTCCTCAGGTAATGAGATTGACGGAGAAAAACCGTACATATCTCAACAGTTTGTTTTGGTTTTGTCACGCGTTTTGCTGTCAGGGCATGTGTGTTTGTTATGTGTGGGTCAACCGCGTCTTTTGGTTATCAGCAACTTAAGGATGAGTAAAGTTGCGTTTTGAGGAAATATACCCACATTTGCGTGAAAGTAGAGTGGGGTACCATCTAAGGAAAAATAACATTCAGTACACCCAACTAGGATTCGAACACCGATCTCTTCGTTACCGACAATCCAGTATATTGTTAAAGTGACGCCCTGAACCAGTATTTCTCAAACTTTTCTCAATAGGGGGCCACTCGATTATTCGTTTATGTCCATGCGAACCACCCACCTTAATATACTACCCATCTGTCCCCTTGCCCTTTGTTGATAATCGTCCGATGCATATGTGGACGACCCACCTTAATATACTACCTATCTGTCCCCTTGCCCCTTGTTGATAATCGTCCGATGCATATGTGGACGACCCACCTTAAATATACTACCTATCTGTCACCTTGTTGATAATCATCCGATGCATATGTGGACGACCCACCTTAATATACTACCTATCTGTCACCTTGTTGATAATCGTCCGATGCATATGTGGACCACCCACCTTAATATACTACCTATCTGTCACCTTGTTGATAATCGTCCGATGCATATGTGGACCACCCACCTTAATATACTACCTATCTGTCCCCTTGTTGATAATCGTCCGATGGATATGCGGGCCACCCACCTTAATATACTACCTATATGTCACCTTGTTGATAATCGTCCGATGCATATGTGGACCACCCACCTTAAGGGGGGAGTGTAGGGGACGCGAGAAAGGGTGTTGTAACAGTTGCTTCGAACCCTATGCACTTATAGATCATAATCCGGTACTTTAGTATGCTTGGGCTCAACAAGGTATTTTTAGCTCTTTAGTAATCTTCATTGTTGTGATAACATGAGCTACCAAACAAGTAAGTCTTGAGAGGGGCAAAGGCTCAGCTTCTCACCACTAGTTCGGCTCGCCGCATTTTTATATTAATGTGATGGATATGAGTAAGGTAGTATTTAGGTGAAGTGTGTACCTCCTCAGTACATCAGCTCACGTGCTGATTAACTGGGAAACTAGATACATAAACCTAATCGATCCATAACATGTATAGAGCACAGTTTTCTGCACTACTTGCGTGAACAGCATCGAAGTCGATACTAGCGAAGTAGTTTTTTTTTAAATATATTAAATAATGATTTTTTATTTTGTTCATGAGGAGACCTGGTGGTGTCAGACTTTTGTGCTGTGGGTCCAGGGTTCAATCCTCGGTCCCGGCACAGACTTATCTGATTACCAAATTCTTCCTTCACCCCTGACAAGACGTGTATTAATCACAACTTGTGAATGTGTGGAATGTCAGACCTCCACCGTGGTTTGGATCCCATGTTAAACTGTAGGTCTTCCATTTCATCTTCTTAAAATAAATTAAATCGTTTTAACAAGGTTTTTATTTAGCACCGCGTATTAATACTCGTTCAGGTTACACGCCTATGTACTAATTACACTAATGGCTTAAGAATTAGGAAGGTCTAATTGAGAGGAATTACACCCGCATTTGCGTGTAAGTAGAGTGAAAAATTGTTTTGGATAAAACCTCAGTGCAACCGACCGGGACCGAGCACCGATCTGCCCGTCTTCGGCAGTCTAGTCTAACACTAGAGTAGTGCGTTAGACCACGCGGCCACCGAGACGCGTTTTTAACAAGGTCACAACAGGAAATGTTATGATAGTTGAGAATTATGTAGGGGATATGAATTTGGTTAATTCACATTTTTCTTCTTTTTTTATTTCACCACCTCATCATGCTACCTGTTCAGGTGGGATGGAAGGGGACGCGGGAAAAGGTAATTGTTTTTGCAGTTTTTTTACAACCAAACTATTTTTGGTGCAAACAAATAAAAACATAGTTTAATCTTTCTACGCGTGATGATATCAAAAGTTCTTGAATATATGTGAAGAGTGTCCCAATAGTCGCTCCTAAGTGAACTAGTTTGAGGTTTTAATTACGTAACCGTCTTAGCCGGTCCTAGCTCCTCTGTTCAATCCTATTTCCGATCACAGTGAAACTTTGTGAATCCCTTTCGTTGTGATATGTGAGGCGGGTACTCCACCTTTCACGTGTTAAACTAGTCTGCTTCTTACATAACACACCCAAGCAGCGTTCTAGATTTACTGGAGCAAGCTGCCGTAACAATATGATATTCTCAACAATAGAAAGTCTTTGTTAGTGAAGCCGCATTCACTATCCTGTTTGGATAATGTGTGAATCTATAGAATGCTTTTTTTAAAATCTGAGCAAGTTGGTCGGTGTAGATACATCTCACTATTGAATACGTTATATATAGTAGGGTTCTGGTAGAAAGAAATTTTTAGAATATATATTTTTTTTCGGTCAGCATTGTTTATATTTTACACTAGTAGTTTTGTGAACAGTAGACCTCACTCCCTCCATGATTTTACTGTTACTACACTCTTAAGATTTCTCTTTGGATTTCAAGATATCGTCTATGATTCATCTTTGGATTTCAAGATTAGATATCCTCTATGATACCTTTTTGGATTTCAAGATGAGATATCTTCTATGGTTCCTCTTTGGATTTCAAGATTAGTTATCTTCTATGATTCCTCTTTGGATTTCAAGATGAGATATAATCAATGATTCCTCTTTGGATGTCAAGATGAAATATCTTCTCTAATGTTTGTGGAGTTTTAGCACCGCGTCTTACCACCTGTTCGAGTTGTACACCTATGTACTAATTACACTAATGGTGTTAGGATATAGGAAGGTTATATTCAGAGTAAGTGTACTCGCATTTGCATGGAGGGAGATTGTAAAACCAGTTTGTAAAAACCACTATTAGTATAACCGACCAAGATCCGAACCTCGATCTACCCATAATCGGCAGTCAAGTATACTGCGAGAATAGCGCGTTAGACCCCTCAGCCACCGAAGCGGATCTCTGTAGATTTGAAGTAGATATTTTTCATTGGTGGTAATGATGAAGTTATATAATAAATAAAACAAATAAATACTACATTATATTCATAAAAAAAACCATTGTGCCCGTGTTTGAAGATGTCATTCTCGCTATAGAGCTCAAAATATTATTTTTAATGAGTTATTTAATAGAATGTTTAGAATATAAAATTCCAATCACTTTAGATGAGCTACTAATCGAAAAACCTTTTGAACAGCTGCCATATTGAAACGAATAACCAAATTGGAAAACTATGTGCATACATTTTTTTACCCAAGTTCAATGCATAAGTGCCCTTCCCAAATGTCGTTAAATTGCGGTATCGTAGAATAAATATCCGAATGAACGGACAGACATGACACAAATTGTCAATTTAAAACAGAACTTTTTTTTTACGCTTGGTCAAGTAATATTAACTCATAATTAATTATATTATCTATGAAAAGTGAACTTTGCATATCACACGAGTATACATATGAATATATTACAATTGTTTTAATAACTTATATAGCTATCAAAATGGTTCTTCCTATTTAAATTGGTTTGTAACTCTTACAAATAATTTTGCACCCGTGAAGGAAAGCTAGTAGATATATTATTTAATGAATCACAACTCGAAGCTGTGCATCGATATCTCTTCTCATTATCCTATCTGTCTTTTGAACGCAAGTGGAGCAATAAACCAGCCCATTACCCAAACAGTTAGAAGAATGTTGACGAGACACTTTATTCATCGGACTAGTCTATTTACATCACCTGACATATCAATGTACCGTACAAATATGACATTTTACCCGTCACGTATTCCGAACACGCGGTGAAATTGTAAACAATATCCTTCATTCATGACAGAAACTTCAATGTAACATTTTATTCATCCTACCTGATAAGTCTTAAAACAACTTCAAAACAGTTCCGCGTCAGTGAAGGTGAGCCTATAGACCAATTTTAATATGAATTAACTTTTTTTAATGGTTGTAAAAGTTACTAAAACAATTTTAATATATTTATACGTCTATTAATTTGATCTGTAAGTGTCACGTTAAATAAATAATATCAATATCTATGAAATAATAGTAATAATATAGTAAAATGGTATGTGTTTCGGTGGTATAACGTGCTACTCTCGCAGTAGACTAGACTGGCGATGACAGGGAGGTTGAGGTTACACTGATACACTTCCTATTAATACAGCGTTCCTAATCCATAAAGATATTAGCGTAGTTAGTATATAAGCGTATAACCCAAACGGGTAGTAATACACGATGCTAAAAAAAAAAAGACTTCTGCATTTTGCCTACTAGAGTACTGTATATAATAAAAGTTGCATTTAATTGATTTAAAATCCTTTGTTTTGTTTACACGAATAAAATACTAGTTTTTAATTTATTGCATAATTTATACTATGAAATAATTACTAATAATACTTATTTCATATCTATTTTGCACTTCCATTTAATTTTGCTTTATTTCGTTCTAGCCCCTTCCCTTATTTCCGTACTATCCGACATTTAGGTTATCTGACTATCCGCCGGTCTCATTTAGGTCGGATAGTTGGGACTTTATTGTAATTATAGTAAAATTGTATTAATGTTGATTGCAAAAAAAAAAGGTTGTATTTTTTAAACGTTCCTTCTTACTAAAATCCTACTAAAGCAACATCAGGACATATTTATTTGAGTAAGCTATATATCTGTTTTTTCAGCCCCCTTCATTCTCTTTACATTAACCCCGTGGCTTCTTTGGTGCTGACTGACAGTTCACAGCTGACTTCTGACAGTCAACATTTAGGTACATACCTAAATTTGGACTGTCAGAAGTGACAGCTGCTTAACACATATTTTTGCAGATCATATGGTTTGGCGTAGGGATACATAATTTGGTCTGGTAACTTTTCAAAGCCATCAGCTGTCACTCAGCACCAAAGAAGCCATGGGGCTACTATACGTTTTCTCACCAGACATGCTGCACGTCTTACTACCCGTCCACACACACTAAGGAAGTAGGGACGAGGAAAAGTTTAGTTAGAGGAAATGTACCCGCATTTTGCACAGTTGAATAAGTGAGAAACAATTTAGTTAATACCCTACTCAGCACATCCGAAAATATTCGAGCTCAAACATTCTTGTAGCGGAAAAATCAGATTAGACGAGACGTACACCTTTGTCCATATGCCCACTGGTGTGTCTCCCTAATCCCTCCAAATATATATTTGTAAAACAAACTTGATATGAAAATATATAAATACGTACTTTGTTAGTTGTTATGTTTATATGCAAATATTACAAACATAAATGTTATCTAAGTAAACACAAATTTGGCATATGATAAAAAAACTAACCAATCTCAGTGGTCACTGGTAAGGCTGGTAGATTGTATTGCCTATGTCAGGGAGGCTGGAGTTCAAATCCCGGTCGGGTGGGCCGGAAGTTTTNTTTTTTCCTAAATTATTTCCTCACTCTCCCCCCACTCGAATGTGGGTACATTTTTCTAATTTTAACCTTACTCATTCCAGAGATAATATAGTAAATTTGCGGGTAACCCAAATGGTAAGTAAGACACGGTATACACACACATAATATATATATAATTATATATGTGCGAATTCAGCAATTATTTCACTGGTGTCAATAATTTTAAAAAGGTTATTTTCAATTTGGAATTATCGCTATACTTACTAATTCAATAATTGAATTAATAAATATAGCCATAATTTCAATTGAACATTCATTATAATTAACAAGATCCTAACTATAATTACTATACTTGATAATTGTTAAGATTTTACTAATTAATATCACTTCACTTTAAGTTTTGTATTATCTAGACCTATATTAACGTTCTTAGCCTATTTTACGCATTAAAGTTTCCTCAGGAATCTGTTAATTAATTTTTCATATTTGATAGCAATATCTGGAAACATAACTGTATGCTATACCACTGTAGGGAAAATGTTTAGGGCTACTTAGCTATACTTAACTACGTTTGGCAAATATTGATTACATAAATGTGTGTTTGTCCAAACCATTACATTTTAGAGTAAATATGTTTGTGATTCCTTAATATATCTTCGCTTCTTATATTGCGTAGTTAGTGCCACCACAGAAATATTTTTAAATATTATTTTTATAGACCCAAAACCTCCCAAGTAAAATATATTGTTATACGGGAAAATGGCTCACGAAGGTCTACAAACACCTAGCAATTGATACGATAGCTCACATAATTGATCAAAAGTTCAAAGTTTTATACGGAATCGAACTTATTTTTGTAGGCTATATACATATATCACTTATATGATAACTACTCTGATGGAAGGGATGAGGAAGAAATCGTTTTAGAGGTAATTTACCCGCATTTGCGTTGAAGAAGAGTGGGAAACCATTTAGGAAAAACCACCCTCTGTGGAGCGGACCTGGACTCGAACCCCGATCGCCCTTTCATCAGCATGCCAGTCTAACACAAGAGTAACGCCTTAGACCATTCTACCACCGAAGCAGGTTGAATCGAACTTTAATTCTCATATCGATATAACTTTTGGAACCAAATTGATTACCTTTCAAGCTGAATATCTATATCCCGCGGCGTTACCAATATAATTAAAACACATTTTTTTAACACCGCGCCCTACTATCTGTTCAGGTTATACGCTAATTAAACCATTAGCTAAACCAGGGGTTCATAATGAGAAATTGCATCAACACAACCAAATTAATCTTATTAGGTTCATGTATACACAGTTACAATCGCAAATAGTGACAGATTTTTCAGTCTAATGACGGGTGTAGAGTTATAAAGTTGATTTAACAACTTTTTACGCGCTATGCATTGACATGAACATAGACAACCTATGGACTGGAGACTTATAGGCCAATGAGTATAGGTTATATCCAATTAAAACGTAATTGTACACAGCAGACGGAAAATATCTTCTGTTCAATTTAGTAATGTCTTGTTATAGCCAAACTGGTTTGTTACTAACGAATTTGCTTTGTACTATCGTCTATGACTACGAATGTAAATATTATTTAAAATAAAAAAACAAATGTTATATTTCTTATTCTGTTATTGAGACGTAGATCTAACCTCTTATTCTTAACAATAATAAAATCAAAACTACTTCAGTGGCCCCATGGTCTAAAAAGGTGCCAAACTCGTGTTAGACTAGAATACTGATAACAAGGAAATCAGTGTTCGAATCCCAGTAGTATTAAGGGTGGGTTTTTTCAAAATGGTTTTCCACTCTTCCTCCACACAAATGCGAGTCTATTTCCTCTGAATTTAACAATCGTAATCTCTAACTCATTAGCGTAGTAATTACATATTACATAATTGGTGTGTATGCGTATAGCCTGAACAATTAGTAAGACGCGGTGCTAAATAAATAGAATCAAAACCAATGAAAGAATTGAATTTTATTTAATTTTAAAATGCAATTCTTAAAATGTAGTTAATCTTATCTTTCAAAATATAAAATTTAATGAACGTAATTTTTCTAGTGGACTCTTAAAAGAATTAGGATATTTTTAGAAACCTACTAATCTTATAGAGCAAAGATGTTAGGCCAACTTTTAGAAATAAATAACAATCGATTTAAGTTAAGACTTCGGTCATAACATTTCATTGTGAACGGTTGTATTTTTCCTAATAATTTTATACTGTACGGAATGAACCGTTCTTTATTAATTAGTATGAGTTATGCGTGAATATAAACCTAAGTTTAATTGTAAATCAACTACTTTTGCAAGCTTGATTCAAATTCGTTCGCTAACTCAAGCGTCATTAAAGACGCACAGTTAGACTTACAAAAGGACTAGATATTATAATAGACAGTATGCCAGACAATAGACATGAGAGTAGAGAGAAACTATGAAGATGGTTTCCTGGTCCAGTGTGCATTTCTAATATTTGTTGTGTGTTACACAAACTAGTTTGATCGGTGGAGGTATACTCGTGGCGATCCAACTCTTACAGATATAAAAAGGAAAATTGAAAAATTAAAAGCGTCATTGAAAAATGTATATTCAGAATAGAAAAATACAACACATTTCATGGATGTAAATGAAAAAATAGGTTTTTAAATGGTTTTCAGTCAAGCTTTAACACCAACCAGCTGGGAAATACTTTGGATCGAGTCCAATTCGAGGCAAAATGTTGTATTTGTAAGGTGAGAAGAGATACGAGGGATTTGGAGTTACTGTAAATAAAAATGTTTCTCCAGTGATAACAGCCCCACTTGATTTTTTGATTGAGTGTTTGTGTGTATTGTATATGACGTGTATGTGTGTATTTAAAAGAAAGCTATTTTAGAAATAATATAATAGGATGAAGAAGGTTATATAAAAATGTCCAGAACTTTAATGAAGAGGAAAATATTAAACTATGTTGTGGCAACCAAAAATAGCCTGACCAAGATTTAAGTCTCGATCTTTCAGCCAGGAGTCGAGCCCGTTAGCGCTGAGATAGCTCTGTTAGCTCCATGTGTGCTAAGCGCGTGTGAACAAAAATAAATGTAAATAAACTAAACATTATTTTATTCTAAACTTAAATCGAGGGTTCATACATAATACGAGCCTTTAGTTTGTTTTAGCTTCGTTCAAATCTATTATCTAGTTTAAAGGTTGCCAAACAAATGTTTAGGAAACACTTACAATACGAATAACCTTTCTATTATAGGTATGAAACCATAATTTAGTACGCTTGTTTGAAAAACCTTGATAACTATGTTTTATACTATTTACGATGCTAGACCTTATGTACCTCCTAGTTATTACTGACGCGAAACACGCAATTATTTCTCACCCGTGAAGCGCTACATTGATTTTCATTTGTTGGAGCTGAGACGCTGAGGAGTTATGACAAAGGTTTGATGTATTTAACGAAGTCTCTACTAGATACCATTATTTAAATTAGTACTTTCAGAGCTTACATTTACAACCTCTTGGGTTTTTTTATTATGAGCACACTTTAGTGAAAATATACAATCTAAGGGAGCAGGATAAAGAAGGTGAACATAATCAAGGGTATCAGTTTTTAACTAGAAATAGCATGAAAATTGTATAGTCACATTTTAACTGACGTGTTATTTTTTAACCAACTGTTTAAATTAGCACACAGCTTACAAATTAACTTAGCTCTAGAACAGGTATACTATGAAGACGTCAATATCCTCACTGTATAAGAGTAAAGCATAAATTTAATTAATAATATATATTTCAGCCGTGCCGTGAGTGAAATCTGGTGAAATTAAATATATAATCATGATTGTTACAAACTGGGCTAAGCTATCGTATCATATTTAATCAATAATAAGAAACCCACCCCCAAGAGTACTCGTCTGGGAGTCAAACTCCAGCCTCTTGGATCATAATCAGACACCCTGTTGTACTCTGCTGTACCCAACAGATATGGGTCAACAAGATATTGGTTCTAAGCTATCTTACGATCCTCTCACCAGCACCGATGAACCAGAGGATAAAGACACATTAACTGGTAAACTGAGGACAGGGAGGGTGGACTTCGAACCCCGGCCGACTGCACAAGATATTGGTTCTAAGCTATCTTACGATCCTCTCATCAGCACCGATGAACCAGAAGATAAAGACACATTAACTGGTAAACTGAGGACAGGGAGGGTGGAGCGCGATCCCCGGCCGACTGCACAAGATATTGGTTCTAAGCTATCTTACGATCCTCTCACCAGCACCGATGAACCAGAAGATAAAGACACATTAACTGGTAAACTGAGGACAGGGAGGGTGGAGCGCGATCCCCGGCCGACTGCACAAGATATTGGTTCTAAGCTATCTTACGATCCTCTCACCAGCACCGATGAACCAGAAGATAAAGACACATTAACTGGTAAACTGAGGACAGGGAGGGTGGAGCGCGATCCCCGGCCGACTGCACAAGATATTGGTTCTAAGCTATCTTACGATCCTCTCACCAGCACCGATGAACCAGAAGATAAAGACACATTAACTGGTAAACTGAGGACAGGGAGGGTGGAGCGCGATCCCCGGCCGACTGCACAAGATATTGGTTCTAAGCTATCTTACGATCCTCTCACCAGCACCGATGAACCAGAAGATAAAGACACATTAACTGGTAAACTGAGGACAGGGAGGGTGGAGCGCGATCCCCGGCCGACTGCACAAGATATTGGTTCTAAGCTATCTTACGATCCTCTCACCAGCACCGATGAAGCAGAAGATAAAGACACATTAACTGGTAAACTGAGGACAGGGAGGGTGGAGCGCGATCCCCGGCCGACTGCACAAGATATTGGTTCTAAGCTATCTTGCTATCCTGTCATCAGCACCGATGAACCAGAGGATAAAGACACATTAACTGGTAAACTGAGGACAGGGAGGGTGGAGCGTGATCCCCGGCCGACTGCACTAAGATGTTTGTTTCCTAAATTGTTTCCAGCTCTATCTCCACGTGAATTAGAGTGCATTTTCTCTCAAATTCTACCCTCCTAATCCATACCCCTTTATACAGGGTGGATCGGAAACAATTAGATGATACACTCTGAGGAAAGTGATGGACAACGTGCTGAGGTTTGAGGTGGATCTCACCTGAGTGACATTATCTTCAAAAAGTGAAACAGTGTAGTATGTGGTTTGCTTTTATTTAGATGGTGAATATTTATTTTTCCAATAAAGTGTTAATTTTCAAGTTATTATTATTATTAATAATATTAGCACCACGTCTTACTACCCGTTCGGGTTGTACGCACGTTAATGTGTAATGGTAGGGTGATTGTGAGATAAAATGGAGGACCTACAGTTTAACGTGGGATCCGAACCACGCTGGAGGCCTGGTACTCCACACATTCACAAGTGATAAATACACGTCTTGTCAGAGGTGAAGGAAGGGTTTGGTAATAAGATAAATCTGTGCCAGGACCGAAATTTACAAGTTAATAATCGCCTAATTGTTTATGTCCCATCTTGTATTAAATATGCGGATAGTTCAAACAGATAGTGTGAGACGAGAAGCAGGGAAGAAAAATAAGTTTTCCAAACGAGCAAAACTAAGAGATAACTTTTGTATACAAAACAAGATTGAATGAGAAATATGGAATCCACGTTAGAAGTGCTATATTATTAAGGAAGTGTTTGGAGGAGCAAGGTTTAAATGATACCTGGTAGTCTTTGAAAGTTGCACAGTGGAAAATTAAATGGCAGTTGTTGGAACATGGTGACCGCGTAGAATCATGAACTTAAAATGATTTTTGTAAAATAATATGTAGGCTATCTTTAGAACGAAAAGTAAAAATTTCCTGCACCCATAGGGGTGTGCATAATACTGTAGGTTCCTTACCCCTGTAATAAGGGAGCCCTAAGGCCATAGATAATTATTTATTTGTAAAAGGGGAGAGGAAAGTAAGGAGTAAAAATGCATTTTTATAAAAAAAAACATTATTTTATATTTGGCAAACGTAAGAAAAAGCTTGTTTCATTAATCAACAAATTAAGGTTACTTAAAAATACAGCCTTATAAAGGGTGACCTGGTGGTCTAGGGGTAAGGTGTCAGACCTCTGTGCTAGGGATCCGGGGCTCAATCCTCGATCCTGGCACAGATTTATCTGATTGCCAAACCCTTCCTTCAACTCTGACAAAATGTGTATTAATCACAACTTGTGAATGTGTGGACTGCCAGGCCTCCACCATGGTTCGGATTCCACGTTAAATTGTAGGTCCTCCATTTCATCTCGCAATCACCCAACCATTACACATTAGCGTAAGTGCGTACAACCCGAATGGGTAGTAAGACGCGGTGGCAATAATAATAATAATAATAACCTTATAAAATGAGATACATGGTGAGGTAACATAAACTGACCAAACATATTAAGGTTTCTTCATCTTCCTGTCCTATAGACAGATAATTAATTTCCTCAACATCATCATAACATCTATCGTAACTAAATGACGAAGCCAATTCTTGTTCAATGTTCAATATACTGTACAGTGTGCCTAAGGCACACCCAGTACAGTCCGTACGCACGCCTATTTCTGCACACCTTGAGGTTTCTTTTGACTTATTAGAAGTCTAGATTTATAAATATCAAAACCTTTTAATTTATTTGAATACTATCAGTGCTTTGGTTATAGTTGGTGAAAGGGAGAAAGGTTTTGACCATTTACTATATCCATTAGGATCTTTAATTACCACTACTAATGCGTGAGGCAAGTAAGACAATTCCTCATTTATCTACGTTTCAAAATTAATTTTAATTGAGTATTCAATTTTCATAAATATCAAACAATTAGTAACAACGTCGATTTATCTTTAATGCATCACACTTTCAGATTTTGAAACATATTTAAATAGTAACTAGAATTAGTCGGTTATTTGCCTATTAAAAAAAATCTAATTCAAAATCGTTTGTGTCTATGTAAATTGAGTCATTAATAAATGATAAAATATATTTGGCAAACAATCAGCCAGTCTCCTAATATCAGTTATAAAAATCTGTACGAGTTTTCTTTTGAACTCAGGGAATATGAAAACATAATATTGAATTACAAACTCTGATACAGAGTCGCTGAAGATATATAAAAGTCCACTTTTGTGATACTTATTCTGTTATATACATTTGGGTTGGTGTGTTTTTCCTAATCGTGCCTTGTTGAGATTATTGCAGTAATTTTTTAGATGAATAAAATACAACTAAAACATTTAATCTGTTAGATATCATAACTAAGATAGGTGACTTCTTAATATATACGCGTATTTGTTTATTTTTAGTTTAAACCGCCGTTTTGGTTTCAAATCCAAATTTTCTGGATTATGTGTAATAAAATGCTATAAACATATCAGGAGATATGTCAGGCCAATGGTTGTATATTTCCTTATCTATATATAAACAAACAAGTATCGTCGTTTTCTTTTAATTAAACAACTACCCACCTCGGTGGCGTAGTTAGCTAACGCGCTAGTCGAGCTCTACTGGGTTTGAACCCATGAATATAAGATCCTGATGCGAGCACTTTAACCCAGGACTACTGAGGTCGAGTATTATTGGTGGTTACATCACCTAAAAAGGTTCTTCGAGGCAAGTATAAGGTATTGTGTACCTCATATATCATCTCAAACCCTTTCGTTTCTCGACCAAAGTACGGAAGTATCTGTAAATGGGAGTGAGTGTAGATCTAACAGAGCTACACACTGTTTATAGTAGGAATGGTGTGGTCTGAAAGGCCTTTTTCCCTACCAAATATCTAACACATAGGAATGGGGTATAGATTACCTTAACGAGTATAAGTGCTGGTCTCATGTAAACCTGTCAGCTTTTGTCGCCGGCTGCTATATAGAGCAACTGACCGATCTCACAAATCTCTCTCACACACATACACAAAAGATGGACGCCGTTCACTGGACCACTTTCACGCGTGGTCCGTCCGTCCGTCTACCTATCGGTCCCTCTCCCGACCACGTAGTCCTCTTACTCTTCTAGTGCCTTCCTTTAAGGGGGTTTGAGAGCGCTCTAAAATATTGTTAGCATTTTGTTGGGTAACTCCTCTCTGGATTAGCCAATTTTTAAAGGGAAAAAATCCTTGGGAATATTTTCTTCTATACTACTAACATAGAGTATTTTTTGAAGTTTCAATCATGTATCAGTAACTCTTTATTTAACTTCAATAAATACATTAAAGTGATCCTTATAGCAATGAAAATGCTTATAAAGAATCCCAAACATATGTATTTTGGTACAAACGTTAGTCATTTAATAGCGTACAAGTAGTTTTCAACAACAAATTGATTGAATATATATATATATAACTTACTTGAACACACTTAGAGGGAGGGAGGGCCTTTTCTGAGCATTATGCGTTACAGACGCCCAGAAATCCCGCATTATTTAATAAATGATTTGTTATTTTTTAATAAGGTTCACGACAAAATAAAGGTTATAAATATGTCCGTAAAAGATTAAACACTTAACTTTTTAAGTTTTGTAATTAAAAAATGTACGAAAAAGTTTTATTGGCTCATTTATGATGATTTTTCACACAAAATGTCACAGTTATGAAATCAAAGTTAATATCTAAAAGCATAAATATAGTCTTCCTCAAATCAATTATCACATTTGAATAAGGTCACAGTAGCAAAGTTAAAGATATTCTAGATTTTTAAAAATGTTTAGTAGCTTCGAATTATTATTATTATTATTATTATTATCATTAGCAGCGCGTCTTACTACCCATTTGGGATATACACACTTACGGTAATGTGTAATGGCAGGGTGATTGTGAGATGAAATGGAGGACCTACAGTTTAACGTGGAATCCGAACCACGGTGGAGGCCTGGCATATCCCCACACTCACAAGATGTCTTGTCAGAGGTGAAGGAATGGTTTGGCAATCAGATAAATCTGTGCTGTGACCGAGGATTGAACCCTGGACCCCCAACACAGAAGTCCAACACCTTACCCCTAGACCGCCAGGTCACCCGAGTGGCTTTGAAGCGTCATAGCTTTCATCCTTATAAGAAATACCACAGTTTGAGGATATTCCTTTGAGGTAGGAGGTGCTCTTAACTAGGACCCGACAAACGGCGCCTTCATTAGAGTTAATGTAATTTGCTCTCTTTGAATGATAGTCTCGCCTATTATGTCATAGTAATTGGGAAGGAAATGAGATCACATCTATTCTGTAAAAAAACATGTGCATAATAGGTGCTGAAAGCCAGTGTCATAAGAGGTTAATTAAAAATCTGTTATAAAACCTCAATGCTGTGTCACCTGTAAAAAAAGATTAATTATTTTATAATATCGTAATGCTTCACCATAGAACTACATAGACTATTAACCATTGTCCTGTGCCATAGAATAAAAACCTTTTGTAACGGGTACACCTTGATTTTCTTTCCAATGAACATTTGGAGCACCTTTTAGAAAATACGAACATAATTATTACCGGTCAACATTGATAACATTTTATTATATTATTAATTTTATTATATTGATATTATCTATCAAATAGTGATAGCTGCATATTCCAAGACTTGACTTATGAATAGTTAAAATAGCACTTGCTTCCAGATATGTCAATTCTGGTTAGAAGATCTAGAGCTGACGGCTACAAAAGTTACTAGAACCTATTAAAATATTAACACATCAAGCCATGTGATTTGAAGTTGTCACTTTTGATAGATATTATCAATACTTATAGAGTGACACTAATTTTTGTTATTTTATTATTTAGTATCGCGTCTTACTACCCAATCGGGTTATACGCTTTAAGTACTAATTACTCTAATGGATTAGGAATTGGGGAGGTTGAATTAGAGGAAGTGAGCCCGCATTTGCGTGGAGGGGGAGTGGAAAACCATTTAGGAAAAACCACCCCCAGTTCACCCGACCGAGATTCGAACCTCGATCTCCCCGTCCTCAGCAGTCGAGCTCAACACGACTAGCGCGTTAGCCAACTACGCCACCGAGGCGGGTAGTAACACTAATAATATAGGTAAATGTTATCATTTTGTGACAACAAAATAATACTGCGTATTTTCTCAGCGGTCCATCTTATCAAACCCACAAAATACATTTAATTTGTGTATATTTAAACACATGTGCATAGGTCTACACGACAAATATTTACTTTTATTAACATACATTTAATATTTAAATATAATATATACGTACTTTTTGGTAGGCTCTACACCATTTATTATAAACGATGGGCATGTGGACAAAAGTATTGATCTGGTTTAGTCTTAATTTAGTCTGAATTTTCGTTGATGTGAGGTCAGGACTCGAATCCCGAGAGGGTGAAATTTTCTAAATGTTTTTCCACTCTCACTTCATGCAAATGAGACAACCACCTCTTCCCTATCCCTAGCTCATTAGTGTGTAAATATGCGTATTACCGAACGGTTAATAAAACACGGAGAAGTAATAACGCGAAGTGTCTGTCAGACTTGGGGTCAGTTTCGTGCCCGAAGCGACGCTGCCGGGGTCTAAAATAGTTGTACAACTTCCTGATGAACCAGATGATTGACTACACTGGACAGGGTGACGTAACACCCGCCATCTTTTCTCTACGACGCGACCGGGTGATGCAACCAACCCGGGGACCTCTAACAAAATTACTATTTTAGGATCAACAATTCGTTATGTGCCCTTCACAACTTTTATTTTACTCTTTTTTTTTATGTGTTTGAGAATCCCCGATTTAGCGTGATTTTTTGTTTTGTTTTACCCACACTGCATCCCACCAACGGTCCGGGCTATCCGCAATTTATTACAATAATTTATGTGCTGCTGGGATTTCTCTCTTTCATCAGCAAACCAGACTGTACGAGACTGATGCCTTAATTCATATGCCTTCAGGAGCGTGTTAGTTTTTTTTTTTTTGTACGTTTAACACCAGAGCAGGCGAGGAAACATCAGATACACAGCCTTACGGGAGTCACGCTGTGCTAGGTTCAGTCCTTTGACACCGGGGAGTGCTAGTTGCAGTTCTCATAGAATAACCTATATATAGGAACGCAGAAACGCAGCGAGGTTATTCTAAGTTCTCAGCGATAGCAACACTCTCACGTGAGATATTTCTAAACAACTCACTTTAAACATGCTCGTTGTTTTAAGGCTACCGGCTGGAGAGCAAGTTTCTAATATTAGTTGTCCGAAAACAATAGTTCAGGTACCAGCGTTACCCCCCAACTCACCACCCCACCTTTTTTAAACTTCACAAACCTTTTCAGACAAATAAAAGGGTAGTGCGCAGTTTGAGTAAGCTCGTTGGGGCGGGGGGAGTGTTAGTTTGTGAGAAAAGAGGTAGAGCTGCTATCTGAAACTACTCTGTGAAAGCCGCTTGATTGACTAAGAGACCTTTTTGTCTGCTCTTTAGTAAAACCATTTTTACACTTGACTGTTTTTTCAAAAATATTACCCGCTTGATAGCGATGTTGTTACTTGAGACTGTACGTAGCGATACTTGTGTGGAAAGACTGAAGCTCTCCAAAATAGCGCAACCGTTATTTTAACCTAGAGGCTGTGTACCTGGTGTATTTTTGTTTGTTTTTGCTTGTGTACAAGGGTTAATAACGATATAGCCTAATCTAAGTGTTAGGGATGAGATTATGACCACACTAGCATGAAGAATGTATGGAATTACTGCAGTTAAATACTCACGTGAGGAAACTAACCCCAAATCTACCCAACCTGAATTCGATTCCCGATCTCTCTAACTCAGGAGTTTGACATTGGATGGCCAACTGTCACTTCACGGATTGCTCATAAGGCCTCACACTTCATATACAGTAGATGTTGCCAAATTTTTAAAGATGTATCAAGCTAAATATAAGTTAGTGTGATTTTAGTAGAGTTGGCTATTTTACGAATCCGAAGCTCCAATTTACCTTCGAATCCCAAATATCAAACCCAAATCCGAATCTTGAAAATTATTATGGACCAAATGGGAGATATAAATATTATAGAATAATAGAAAACACAAATACTAACTAGAGGTTCACATTATTTCTTATAATTCATTAATTATCTCTTCCATACATTCAGTTGGGTGTTAAATTACTGGTAAGAGACCTGGTTGTTGAGTTCATCCTATAATTATAATTGTTTCTGAACAACCAATAAGAAGTATAAGAAATCTGAAACAAATTTCACTTGAAAAATTTAAAGAAAAATAATTAGGATTTGAGTCTCGAATCTGAAATTTTCTCGAATCCTTGAGTCTCGAATATTCTTAAGGATTCGAGGGATTGACTCATTCTTCATGTCACAATATGGGTGGAAGGGGATTGACCTCCAATTCAGAGTGAGGCGCCTGCTGGATATAGGAGGCGGGATACTTTTCTGTGGGCCACCCTGTATTATAACAAGCGTATAACCTGAACGCGATACTAAAAAAAAAGTAGCATTTGCTTGAAAAATATTTATTTTTATTTTAATTAGCTAAAATACATAGCATTTGAGAATGTATATTATGTTTGAATATCAATGAAAGGAATTGAAATTAAAATTGTAAATTGAAAAACTATTGAATAGTTTTAAAAAATATATGTGAAAAGCCTCTGAAGGCCACCGGTTTCCAATCCCTGGTCTAACGGCTCAGTCGGACACTAAAATCAAAGCAACAGTTTTTCCGACCCGATCCATTCAATCCAAATAAAAAATATATCGAAGTTGATAAACGATTTTTATGTAAGATTTTACTGACTAGATACTTTTATGAATTAAAACATGTGTTTAGTTGCTACGATGATTTTGTTTAAAATGGATATCCAGGGTGTGTTTGATTCCCCAAAAACATTGTTGACTTTGTTTTACAAGCATTCAACGGTAGAAAGGCTCTAAAGAGCACCGAAACCGGCCTCTTAACGACTCAACTTTTTCTTTTATTATTTGAGTTATTTAATGTGCATTTTCTGAACCGACTGATTGTATCAGACGAGACGTTCTATGAGAGAGAGTGAAAGGTGCTACCAATTTTTCCAGGACAAGTATTCTCACATACTTTACAGGGTTCTCTTACGCGTCACAGATGACATAAGCCCGACGGCTTTACTTCCACTCAGAAGGAAGTTGTGCTACGAATTTTTATCGATCAAAACACACCCGTCGACCCCAACCGGGTTTTAATCCACAAACATCGGGCTCTGAGGCGAGCACTTCATCCCAAGAATACCGAAGTATACGTGATTTAACTTAATTAGCCCTGCGTTAAGGTCAAATCCTTTTCATTCGGGATTCGATCCCTATTCTTTCAGAGGTATGAAAGAAACTCCCTCGGTCATCGTCAGTGATTTATACTGGGTGTCTCATTCGTTGTGTATCTGATGTTGTTATGTTTAATCTCTATTATTTCTAAACAGAAATAATGAGCTTCATCCAAGCGAGTAATTAATTGTCTAAATGTGATTTTTGTGAAAATCTACATCTCAAGACCACCCGCCTTGGTGGCGTAGTTAGATAGCGCGCTAGTTTCGTGTTGAGCTAGACTGATGAGGATAAGAGATCGAGGTTAGAATCTCACTCGAGTAAACTGGGGGTAGCTTATCCTAAACGGTTTTCCACTCTTCCTCCACGGAAATGCGGGTTCACTTCCTCTAAATGCAACCTTCCCTATTCCTAACCCATTAGCGTCATTAGTAATTAAGCGTATAACCCGAACGGGTAGTAAGACGGGGTGCTATTATTATTATTATTATTATTATTATTATTATTATTACATCTCAAGACACTTTTTTTAACACCTTTATCACTTTTTCCTGTCATAATAGCTCCCATATATGCATCAACTAACGTATTAATTTATATAATGTGGCCTTGCTATTGAAAATATGTAACCTTTGATATTATAACCCTTTAAGAAAATAGTTTAATTTTTTTTAAACGCATTGTTTGTTAGAACTCAAGTAATTGGTGTCAAAATAAACCGCCGTCTTCTGAAGTTATTGTTTCTACTCTGAATATATGTATATATATATATATATATATATATATATATATAGTACGTATAGTATATATATATATATATATATACATATAAAGTACATCCTTAGTTTTGATTAAGGCTTGGTGACCTGGCGATCGTGGGGTAAGGTGTCGGACTTCTGTGTTGGGGGTCCGGGGTTCAATCCTCGGTCCCGGCACAGATTTATCTGATTACCAAATCCTTCCTTCACCTCTGACAAGACATCTTGTGAATGTGGGGAATGCCAGGCCTCCACCGGGGTTCGGATTCCACGTTAAACTGTAGGTCCTCCATTTCATCTCACAATCACCCTACCATTACACATTAGCGTGAGTATAACCCGAACGGGTAGTAAGACGCGGCCATAATAATAATAATAATAATAATAATAATAATAATAATAATAATGATTAAAACTGAAGAAAATCAGTTGACTATAGCTTTGGGATTCATTATCTAAATAAATCGCTTCACGTTTTAGCTTTAGAACAACAGTGTATTAAGTCCAATTTGTACTACTTACTGTATACTCCGTTTACCTTGAAAAGTTGCAGTCTTACCTTGACGAAATACAATATGGCCTTATCTTATAAACTTTACCATAGTGTAATAATGCAAGGTTATCTTGCTTCTTTACAGAGTAGACAAAGCGTAGATATAATAAAATAAATGAATAAATATTATTTTTATTAGGTTTAATAACTATATCGTTCTTCATTCACAGCAATGTTTAAGAAAATCCACTACTCTATTTCTAACTCATTGTTTAATCAACCATTTATGATATTTTAACTGAGATTATTTGTTTTATTAATAATAATAATAATAATAATATTTAGCACCGCGTCTTACTACCCGTTCGGGTTATACGCTTTAAGTACTAATTACGCTAAATGGATTAGGAATTGGGAAGGTTGAATTAGAGAAAGTGAACCCGCATTTGCGTGGAGGGAGCGTGGAAAACCATTTAGGAA
Source organism: Timema douglasi (assembly GCA_901482245.1). NCBI lineage: Eukaryota > Metazoa > Arthropoda > Insecta > Phasmatodea > Timematidae > Timema > Timema douglasi. The sequence goes on from CABEEJ010000588.1 coordinate 52,705, forward strand.
CACACACAAACCCCCCTCCCCCCAGTTCACCCGACCGAGATTCGAACCTCGATCTCCCCGTCCTCAACAGTCGAGTTCAACACGTATTTGTTTTGTTTTATTGATGTCATTTTTAAGCTAGATAGATAAACACTAAATACTATATTATTTTCAACTCGTTTCGGGGTAAGATTGTAAGTAATATATTCAAAATGTTCTAGCATTCAGACACTTTGGCTTAGCTGGACTTTGTTAAATGAGTTGATAATTATTTTTACTTTCTCGCTATCTTACAGGTAGAGAAAGTATTGTGATGGTCAAAAAAATCGAACTCAAGACCCCCAGAATCAAAAAAAGTTGTTTTTGTCTTTTCGTCTATCTGTCTGTCTGTACCTCCAACTATAGCCTAAACTATTTTACCGATCAGGCTAAAACTTGTTATCTAGGGTTTGCATAGAATTGCCCTGAGGAATTTTTGGAATTGGATATTTAACCCTAAATTAAGGGTAGTTTACTGAATGTCAAAAAGAGATAAAATTGATTTTCTCAAAATCGGCTCGAACGATTTTGATTAAATTTCATTTCTAAACATGTATAAATATTACAAACAAAATGGCTTCCCTCAATATTTCGGAAAAATGAATTTAAGGTCTCCGGTCTGATGCGTAAATTATATTTTTTATAATATCTCCTAAACTATTTGAGATATGAAATTACTTATCGTTACAAATATGTAGGTCTCTTTATAATACAAATAATTTTATAAGAAATATATTTTTATAAAACCAATAACTTTCAAGCTATATGTAAATATATATATTTTTTAACTTTTCGAACACAAAAGGTAAAAAAGTATTGCGACCGCAAAAGAAGATCTAACCTGAAATGTTGATGGATGTCGTCGTCTCAAGACCCCCAAACCCTAAAAAGTGGTCTTTGCAATGACGTCTGTCTGTGTGTCTGTTTAAACTTAAAATTAAGAGTAGTTACAAGAAAGGGCGAAAAGAGAAAAAATCGATTTTCTCAAAATCGACTCTAACTATTTTGATTAAAATTCGTATCTAGGTGTTGATTAAGATTATAAATAAACTGGCTATTTTCATTTTTCCATGAAAATGAATTTTAGGTTACTTTACAGAAGCAGAAACTTCCGTATATCCGCAACTATTTGAGATACTAAATAACTTATCATTGCAAAACTGTAGTGCTATTAAAAATAAAAAACTTTAAATGAAATATAAATTTATATAAATACAACAGTTTCTGAGATATTGGCAAATATATTAATACAATTTTGTAAACTTTAGTTGTAAAGAGATACTACTTAAGTTTTAACGCAATAATTCTCCAATGCCATAGAGTAATTAAATATAAGTAAGTCTCTAAAAGCTTATGTTGTTTTTCCTTAAACCTCTTAGGAGAAATGTTTGTACAACAATGATCTATATCCATTTTAGACTCAATAGTTAATGTTTACATTTTTTATTGGTAAAAATTTATAAATGAGAAATTTAATAGCAATGCGATGGCATGAAGATCTGCAACACCTACTAAAAGGTCGAAAATTTTAACCAAAACTTGAAATTTTGATACGAAGTGTTAACCCTTATGGAACCAACATTGATCTATTTTATCGGTCCAAACATACAAATGAGGACATTAATTCTTTAAAAACAAAATTATAAAATTTAAAACCGGGGTTAAAAAAAGTTTTACATAAGTATAATGCAATCTATGCTTGGGTTTGCTAGTGTATATTATTTCGTTTCACATATATTACGAGTTTTGAGTAAATATCTCCATGTTCCAACAATAGAGCGAGAAAGTCCGTGCGGAGTTCCGTACCATTTATTTTAAAGTTGACTTTGACTCAGGAAATCTAGGTTCAATCCCAATCATCTGCATTGGAGACTTGTTTTCTCAAGTCAATCCTCTTTCTCACAAAACAGATGTTGATACGGTCACCTTTCTTCTACTGTTGCTTTATCAGGTTATATTTGAGATGTTGATAGTCACTTTAGCTTAAAAATATGAATAGTAAGACATAGGATTTCTGTAAAATGCTATGAATGTAAAGCTAATCAGAACCAAATTTGTAACATATTATTATTTACACTTTAGACTTTAATCAGGATAGTTAAGGTAATGAAAATATATATATATATTATTTATATATTTTATTATTAAAATGTATTTCATTTATACAAAGAGGGACGTAAAAAATATTTGAAAAAAAAGTTTACATGTTTAGGACTAGTTACAAAAGTAATCGTGAATATAGACTAATGAAGATGAGTTTTACAAAAATTGATGAAGTGATGAGGTAACGAGAACTAATCCTGGGTCTACCAGCCGTGTCCGGAGCCGCCGTAACTGCCGTATGAAGAAAGTCCAGAAGATCCACTTATCGAGGAGATACCGGATCCAAGACCATAACCGCCGCCGTACGATGAAAGACCGGATCCAAGACCGTAACCGCCTCCTAACGAGGAGATACCAGATCCAAGACCGTAGCCGCCGCCGTACGATGAAATACCAGATCCAAGACCATATCCACCGCCGTACGATGAAAGACCGGATCCAAGACCGTAACCGCCACCAACACTGACGGCTACAGGCTTATTGATGACGACCGGTTGAGCTACAGGAACAGCGACGGGCTTGGAGATGACGACAGACAGGCACGGGGACGTCCCTGTTGACATGCACGGGGTACGGCTGCGGGACGCCGACGGGGACCTGTCTAGCGATGGTCACAGACTGGATACGGCTGGACTCGTAGCCGAGGCCGGAACCTAGTCCAATACCGGAGCCAAGACCGGAACCCAGTCCAATCCCGGAGCCAAGACCAGAGCTCAGTGCGATCCCTGAGCCGAGACCAGAACCCAGCCCGATTCCAGAGCCGTATCCGATACCGGAGCCGAGACCGATTCCAGAGCCGTATCCAATACCAGAGCTGAGCCCGATCCCAGAGCCATAGCCGAGACCGTGACCGGAACTGATGCCGAGGCCTGAACCAAGCCCGATGCCGGAGCTGAGGCCGATTCCACTGCCGTAGCCCAAGGACTCGCCATAGATTCCTCTCTTTTTGGTCTGCTTCTTGACCTCCTCTGCCGCCGAGAAGACGACCAGAGCTAGGACTAGTGCCACCTGCGACCAAGAGAAGTACGTCAGTACACACTTTCAACACATGGGAACCACGTGTGTGTGTGTGTGTGTGTGTGTGTGTGTGTGTGTGTGTGTGTGTGTGTGCGCGCGCGCGCGCGCCTTGCGGGTTGCGGCCTGTTAGGGCTGACCGCCACAGCTCATACACAAGAGGAGGAAGGGTAATTGCACACAAGTATTACTCTGGAGAGAGGGTGGGAGAACCATAATGCCTAACGCCACAGTTGGTGCTGAATCA
>CABEEJ010000588.1:56496-97621 GCA_901482245.1 Timema douglasi
CCCCCCCCCCCCTTAAGGTGTGAGTGTAGAGAATATGAGAAAAGAGCAGTGTGTTTTGCAATTTTTTATAGCAAAATGTTTGTTTGGCATAAATAAATAGAATAGTTATTTAGTAGAAACATACAGGGGCGCACACAGAAAGGTGGGGGCGTGTCCACCGGGTCCTGACACCCCCACACCCCATGTCGAACATGATAAATAAATAAAATTATAAAACAAAACAATTATTTGGAAATGTTAAATCCCCTTCATGTTGTGAATATGTTTATAATCTATTTAAATTATTATTTATCATTACAGTACAGATGTAACGCTTTAGGTTATACTGTATAATCTTTATTTAGTCTCATAGAGTAATTGGTAATTTGTTCAAAGTAAGAATCGTATACGAGTAATGGATTGGATTGACTGTTGACTTGTAACTTCTTTACTTTAGACCTTCCCCCCGCCCCCCTAAGAAGAATGTCTGTGGAAACATAGAGTTTAATTTTATTCACACGATGATATCACCAGTTCTTGAATATCTATCCAAGGTGTCCTGAAATTTAATAACAACTTTTTATATTAATTTAAAAGTTTCTTATTAAATGCTTCTTTGATCAAGACAGATTGTCAACAACTGTGTGTGTGTGTGTGTTTCAGCATGCGTAGAAAATTTAACTCTACTTTTCTACTTGTTTTATTTTGTTCAGAAAAAAAAGTTTTGTTATAAAAACTTAAAGAAACGCTGAACTTTTATCACGTTCTCCACACGCCCATCTTAACATAGACAGTTCGGGATTCAAACTTAATACATTCAGAGTCATCATGACAGAGTCTTAGCGATATCAATAAGGGCAACTATCCACTTAAGTTATTTAAAAGTGCAGAGTAGTAATTGACTAAATAGTGTTACAACTCTACAGTTGATATATGTTTAATTAAATTATACCTATTTTACGTGCACTTTCTAAACCAACTGATTGTATCATCACAAGACCTTCAAACTCAAATTAATTACAAAACAAGTACAACACCAATCCTCATGGTCGTAAACTTATCACTCCTAAAAGAGGGAAATTTTATTTTCCCCTTTATTTTCTGTCATGTAAATAATCCACCCAGGGACTCTTGGTTAAATAATCAGACATTCTAGCGACTAAACTAAGGTGTCAGACAGGGGAAGTTTAAAATTAATTGGATATAGCTTTGAATGCAAACCAAAGTCACGACTAGTTTGGATTCACCAAAATTTAAATTTAAATAGTTACGGATCTTTATTAAATAAGGAAAAAATGTATTTATTTTATAATATTCGATCTATTTGTATATTTTCAGATTTATATCACAGTTTAACCATAGTTAATAAAATAAGATAAAACTCGCCCTCATATATAATTTAACCAAGGGGTTGAACATAATTATCCCGTTTACCATCTATTTATCTTAATATATTTATTTCCATGGTGTATGGTGGAAATGATCGTGATCCAAGGTAGACATTTTTACAGTTTTTTAAAAAAAGTTTTGGACAAAAGAAATAAATATGGCTCCAGAAGGTACGTTTAGTTTAATTTTCTACACATAGCAAACTGAACATCTATTGAATATTTATCATAGGCATCACAGAAATTTTACAATTTTTTTTAACTCTTCATTTAAAAACGTTTATGATTAAATTACTTGATGTCCTTGACAATATTCAATAATCGTTGGGATTATTATGTGTATAAAATGAAAATGAACTTATCTATTGGAGAAGTTGTTTATTTATTTTGGCCAGAAAAGCTTTTTTTGTTACCAAAACTACAAACATACTTACCTTAACTCTCTCCCATCCTACCCAATCTAGATTTATTTTCAAGTAATTGTATTTGAGCTTAAGGGCAATTCTAACCTAGTTTTAAAACAGAGACTAATTTGAATATTGGTTCGTGTTAGTTAAGTCTATTTTTTTGAATGCCGATATGTTTATAGATTATCCCAGCGGCCGGCGGCGATTATAAACCAGATATTTGCATATAGATGTGTATTCGGCAGTGGTCACAACGTCTCACCTGAATATTCATCCTGCGATGTGTGTGTTGGTGCAGTTCGCAAAGGACTGATGCTCTTTGTGGTCCATGCCCCTACATTATATACCCTGAAATCTGCGCTCCCTCAACACAAATATTGACGGGTTTTGTGTGTTTGTGTGCGTGTGTTTCTTTCAGACCTCTTGCAAGTTTTCTTACGGTAAACCGGATCGATTCCCTTGCTGAACGGAAGCCCCCGGAAACTGGCGTGCGGGGAATCAACTAGACCAACCCAATACAAGAGTGAGATTCCAAGTTCAGGCTTACACTTTCCCCAGAATCGGGGCCCCACCCAAATGTCTTTTAGCGCGGTGGACGAAAGTTCACACACATCTCGTGGACATGTTAAACCTATTGGTCAGTGTGATGGGGGGGGGGGGGGGGAATTTTTAATNAAATGTCATTCTCTGCTCTGGTCACACTTAAGGTCATTCGACCATCCAACATTTGTTGCGCAATTTTAACAGGTGGTAATAAACTATATGATTTAGAATCATTTCATTTCACGAGCTATAAGGTATCAAACTTGCTATTTTATGATTTGTGTGTACCATTGTTAAGGTAAAGTAATTAATGTATGTGGCTGATGTTTAGTATGGCAGGACATTCATATGAGGTGTACACAATCGATTATTATTAGTAATATTAATAATAATTATTATTATTAAATTATAAATATTTAATTGTGTACACCTCATAGGTTTTATTAAGAGGAAATGTACTCGAATTTGCGTGGAGGAAGCGTGGAAAGCCACCCTCAGACCTATATTCAAGCCTCGATCTTCCCGTCATCGGTAGTCTAGTCTATGCGAGAGTAGCGCGTTAGATTACGCGGCCACCGAAGCGGGTCATACATTAATATTACTTTACCTTAACAATAATAGGCGAGAAGCATAAAATATCAAGCCTGACCCCTTATAACTTGCGAACTTTAATGATTCAAAATAATTGAGTCACCATTTATCGCTTATAATTATAAAATATTAATTATTAAAATTGTGTAATAATATTTTGATGGTCGAATGACCTTAAGGTCAGATATAATGGAACGTGAGATAAGATACTTTTTTTTTGGCGCTTTCAGAGGGAAAAACATTTCTTTGGGCAAAATATATAAAATATTGCTTCAGTAGGTACATTAATTTGATACTCATAGTTCTCCCAACAGTCTTATAATATTTGTCGTGAGCATAATGGCATTTGAACAGAACATTTTTGAATGTGGGGAATGCCAGGCCTCCACCGTGGTTCGGATTTCCACGTTAAACTGTAGGTCCTTCATTTCATCTCACAATCACCCTACCACTACACATTAGCGTAAGTGCGTATAACCCGAACGGGATAGTAAGACGCGGTGCTAGTAATAATAATAATAATAACAGAACATTTTTAAAGGAGGGGGGAAACGTCGTGGGCAAATTCAACGATGATAACGACAAATATTCAACAAGTGTTGAAATAATCAAATGTAGAAAGTTAGACTAAGAGTATTTATTGAAGTGATTTTTTTGTATAAAAGTGTTGTTCTTTTATGTATTTTTAAACTGAAAAAAAAGCACCCATGTATATTTTTTATCACCGTGTCCCACTACCTGTTAATATTAAACGCATATAATTATATTAATTACTATAATTTTGTAGGGATAAGTATGGTAGAGTTTAGAGGTAATTTAACCGCATTTGTATGGAGAGGAAGTGGGAAAACCTTCAGGGAAAAATACCCTCATAAAAACTGGTCGGGATTCGAGCCCCAACCTTCCCACCACCGGCAAACTAGGCAAAATGAGCCTGACATTTAACTGAATAACCACCAGTACAGGTTTTTTTTGTCACCGTCTCTTACTAACTATTCAGGCTATACGCACAGGCCTATATATTAACTATGATAATGTGTTTTTAATTAGGAAGGTTGAATTTAGAGGAAGTGCACCCGTATTTGCGTGTAGGGAGTGTCCGTTTAGTAAAAGCCACTCTCAGTTTATACCCGACCGGGGTTCGGTTCACCTGCAGTCCAGTCTCTTGCCTTGGATCATTCGACCACCGATGAGGGTCCAGTGCGGGTTAAGAACATTTATGAGCAAGATATGTTTTAAAAGGAGAGTTCTACCCGTTTCGGTGGCCGCGTGGTCTAACACGCTACTCTCGCAGTAGACTAGACTAACGACGACAAGAGAGAATGAGGTTCGAATCTCAGTCGGGTGTACTGAGAGTGGATTTTACACTTTCCCTTCACGCAAATGCAGGAACACTTCTTCTAACTATAGGCTTCCTAATCCCTAAAACGATAAGCGTAATAAATACATAGTCGAATATCCCGAACAGGTAGTAGAATTCGGTGCTAAAAGCAAAATAGGGTGGTGTTATCATTTTGTTGGGTTACTCTTTATGCGGTTGTTTTAACGCGAGTGGGTGAACTGGCAGTCTAGGGGTAAGGTGTTGGACTTTGGTACTGGGGTCCGGGACTCAATCCTCGGTCCCGGCACAGAAGTTATCTGATTGCCAAACCCTCCCTTCACCTCTGACAAGATGTGTATTAATCACAACTTGTGAAAGTGTGGAATGCCAGGCCTCCACCGTGGTTCGGATCCCACGTTAAACTGTAGGTCCTCCACTTCATCTCACAATCACCCTACCATTACACATTAGCGTAAGTACGTATAACCCGAACAGGTAGTAAGACGTGGTGCTAATAATAATTTAACGCAAGTGGGACTATTAAAGTTTGAGACAGCTCCAAATCTCTTGTAGTCTATCACCCCACCCACCCCCCCACCCCTGCCCGTTCCTACTTTCGCAACATTTGACGATCATTATTAATATCGACCGAGATTCAAAAATATTCGTAAGGCGTGATAATCCTCTTGACTACACGCTCCTCCACGCTTTCAGCACGGCCCTAGTGTACTTTGGCTAGTAGTAAGTGTGGTTTAACACCAATGTAGGATATCCTTATTCGAGGCAACGACAAGGTCATTAAATTACCAGGGAGGGGGGAGGAAACACTTAAGGGTACGCCAACCAGATTTGAATAATTTTTAACACTTTATTTTTGTTGGATAACCATTTGTAGTCTCTTGATCAAAAAACTTTTGTTCTATAATAAAAAAATTTGAAGACCTTTCTTTAGATTTCCATTGTTATTAAAAACCACTCAAATATATATTTATTGAAGTAAATAGTTAAAACTTCTATAAATATAATAGTATCATACTACTATAAAGCCACATGGCTGACTCACTCACTGACATTAATGTTTACCCACTTCCAGATGAACTAGAAACTTGACAGTTGGAAAACTTATATCTTCTAGCCTGTAGCCAACGGTAAAATTACAAAAAGTTTAAAAATTTAATTTTTAACCCCTGAAAAAAATTCAAAATGGCAGAGCAACTTTAAAATCGGTGCGGACCTTTATTTGGGGGTCTCTTGTGGCTAAACGGTAAGACCTATCAAAAAACGGCTCTGGAATTACATTAGTTTACATCCACTTTCAAAGAAAACTCACTGGGGGTTTGGAGGTGGAACCCTCAACGAACAAAGCGAGTTTGGCCAGATAGTTATAGAAATATCAAACCAAGTCCCAAACAAAATCGATTTTAGAAAAAAATGTTCGTTAATCCCAGGAACACAAACGCTTATGAAAAGAATGTGTTTATGTACATTACCTCTTAGTAGCCATTCGGTTATTTGCCTATTTACATTAATGAGGTAGGGATGATAAGGGTGCAATTTAGGGGGATAGCACACACATTTGCGTAAAGGGAGAGTGATATTAAAAAAAAACTTGTTTAGACAGCCTTATCACTGCGAGTGGTGATGAGTAGGGATTTAAAATGAACAGAATTATGTGACCGCGATTAAAACCCTCCAAAAGTTGTTATCTTCCAGGTAAAAGTCAAGCATGCTGTCCTGAGCAAACTCTACTAGAACAGTATAAAAAAAATTGTTTATGAAACAAATATTTAAGTTGACTTATGGTCAATGTATTTGTTTTTATGTCACATTTTTAAGATATGTTTAAGATAATAAATAATGATGGGTGTAAACGATTTCTCTACCGTAAAAGTAAGTATATCTTGAACTAGAAATTAATATAGTCCTGTTGTGGTTATCAGGTGAGATCTCAGCTTCCTACAATAATTATCCAGTTTCTACAAGTACACAATTGGACGTGACTGTCCATTACAAGGAACAATGTTCTTTATTATGGTACTGTTAGTCTCATGTAGCCGGCAATTATTCATGTTAGGTTGAGTTTATCTTTCATCAATGGGTCGTGTCTCTTTCACAGCCCCGCGTATGGGCATGACTTACATTTTAAAAGTAGGAGAGTGCAGTGCCAGGACATTTTACGAGTATTTTATTATTATTGTTAGGAGCTGCCTCCGTGGTTTAGTGGTCAGTGCACCTGGCTATGAGCCTAAGGGTCATGGGTTCGATTCCTGGCTGGTACCCTCGGTATTTATCTCGAAAGGGGACTCACCCTAACGGTCACAAAGGTTTGGTTAATTTGGTGTTGTGTTTCCACCTGTTACACACCCTCATACTCACTATCATCATCATCATCATCATCATCTCATCATGGAAAGAGGCTCTACGAAAAGGATGTACGATTAGTAAATTCGGGTGTCCCCTGGACAACGGTGCATTAGTACTGGCTAATCTTTCCACTGCTGGGCTACGACTTATGTATCCCAGGCACGCAATATTATTATTATTAATACTATTAGAGTTTGTTTTTTTAGCACCGCGTAATATTACCCATTCAGGCTATACGCACATGTACTAACTATGCTAATGTGTTAGGAATGAGGAAGGTTGAATTTAGAGGAATTATAACCGCATTTGAGTTTAGGAAGAGAGAAGACCGATTTATAAAAAAAAAACCTCTCAGTACATCTGACCATGATTCTAACCCCTTCCTCCTCGCCATCGGTAATCTAGTCTATTACGAGATGACTCAAAGAAACAAGGAAACCAAAGATAAGACTAGGTTTGAAATTCCTTCCTTTTTTAGGAAACAAAACAGGTACATTTTTGTTGTCTATCGCAATACTTTCTTTATAATTGGTAAAAGAAAGTAAAAACTAGCTGTCTAGATAATCTAGTGTCTAGCACGCCCGAGCTTCTATGTCGTTTGTATCCATCAAGAGAAGTGATGAATGAGCCACCGACAGGTACATGAGCAAAACAAATGTTTCAACAAGGACACTCTTGTTCAGCAGATGATGATAGTTAAAATAAATTAGCTAGTTTATCATGGATTTTACGGGTATTACAGAACCCACTAACCAAGGAAGTTATTTTTAAATTGTCATTTTTTTATTTACATTTACTAGATTAAAATTTATTTAAAAAAAACACATTTGCTGGTGAGGTAAGATGCATTGAGGCGTTTTTCTTGTATAATTTTCCACTATTTCCACACGTAAATGCGGGTAGATTTCCCCTGAATTCTACCTTCCTCATCCTAATCCCAGTATTGTAAATATACATGGACTGGATGGGTAGTAAGATATGGTGCAAGCACAAACAGCTATGGAATTGAACAGGTTATTATATCAAGGTGTATAGTACGGTTTATTAACAAAACTCGAATCCACTCCGGTTTACAAACTGATTTTTTAAGGTGGAATGGAAGGGAACGCGGAAAAAGGCTAGTGTTTTTTGCAGTTTTTATAGCAAAACATTTTTTTACTATAATAAATAAAATATTGTTCAAGTACAAACATAAAGTTTAATTTTCTTCCCATATTGATATCAACCATCCTTGAATATGTATCATGAACATAGCGGCATTAGTTGAGAAACTTTTTAAAAGAAGAGAAAAAGCTGTCATTAAATTCTAGGACTCTCTTGGTACAGATATTCAATAAATTTTAAAGTCATCATGTGAATATAAATAAATTATGTGTTTGTAATGGAGCAATATATTTTTTTATTTTGGCCAAAAAGTTTTTTGCCATAAAAACCGCAAAAACACTGGCTTTTCTTCGCAACTCCTTCAATCTCACATTAAGGCGTCCCTCTCATGTTCGACTAGCCTGCGGATGACGAGGAGATCGAAGATAGAATCCCGGTCGACTCTATCAAGTTTTTTTCTCTAAATGGTTTTCCACTCTCTTTCCATGCAAATGTGGGTATATTACCTCTAAAATGCTTCCTTCCTCCTCCGTACCCCATTATAGTAATTAATTATCATATATACGTATAACCTGAACAGGTAGTAAATAGTGGAAATTTAAATACATAACAACAAGACACTAGGCTATCACTTTACCATTAAGTGAGAACAAAATGTTCGATCTTGACGTGAATCGAGGCTGGTACTTTTAGATAGATTGATCATTATAAAATGGTGCGTGCGACAAGTTTAACTTGGTTTTATTTTAATGGCTTATCCAAATACGGGGAAGATTTTTGCCGTGGTTTTATTTTCCTTTTAATTTATTTCATCTTCTCGTTCCAGGTTAATCTCCTTAGATCTAGTTTAGCAAGTACAAGTGGCCTTCTTTACTTTGAACCACTTCCTAGGTATTAAAATTCAGCCGTGCCCAGTAGAAAGCCTCGTATATCATCTGATGTAAGTTAATTTAGTTTCCCCTTCTCTTACAAGATGAGGGGATTTAAACAGTGACATATTTTGGTAAATAATGGCTTCAGTTTGGATTAAGAGCCGTGACAAACTCATTCATACATTTACTTTGAGAACTATTATTTCTGTTATATTTTTATTTCCCGATTGGGAATTTTAGGGAAACTTTTGATAGGCCTATGGGTGACCTGGTGGTCTAGTGGTAAGGTGTCAGACCTCTATGCTGGCGTCCGTGGTTCAATCCTCGGTCCCGGCAAAGATTTATCTGATTACCAAACCCTTCCTCCATCTCTGACAAGACGTGTATTAATCACAACTTGTGAATGTGGGTAATTCCAGGTCTCCATCGTGGTTCGGATACCACGTTAAACTATAGGTCCTCCATTTCATCTCACAATCACTCTACCATTACACATTAGCGTAAGTGCGTATAACCGGATGATATAATTATTTTAATTCTTGAAAAATTAGTGTATTCTCCACTTGCGAACAATACTCACCTCAAATTGGTGCGCCACTGTAAAAAAGGAGCTATTTGTGGATTTATAACGGAACAAAATTGATGGGCTGAATTTTATTTCAATCAATAAAATATACAATACAAATAAACAAATGCTATTTTTTTAACTAGGCCTATGTATATGTAAAATGCTCCGGGTCCTTGTCACATTTGTTGGAATTGTAAGATTACCAAACAATAAATAAATTACGATGGCGTGTCTCACATCTATTTGAACAAAATTAAACTCAATATATAAGTTCTAGCAGCTACACATTTGGTTAATATTTTGGCCTGATTCTGATTTTTTTTTTTAAATACCTTTTGACTGATATAAAATGTACTAAAACTATTCTAATTTGTGCATACGTTAAGTAATGTAGGCTGCAACTGTCACCTTTGATATATGGTATCAAAACACATGAAATATATTATTATTACCGTGTCTTACTACTTGTTCGGTTTATACGCACCCTACGCTAATGTGTAATGGTAGGGTGATTGTGAGATGAAATGGAGGACCTACTGTTTAACGTGAGATCCGAACTACGGTGGAGGCCTGGCATTCCCCACATTCACAAGTCGTGATTAATACACGTCTTGTCAGAGAAGGAGGAAGGGTTTGGTAATCAGATAAATCTGTGCCGGGACCGAGGATTGAACTCCTTAAATATTATTAATTTTCACCAATGTTGTTTGCAAAAAAATTGTTTGTATTTACTAAAAATTGAATCTATTACATGTTGTAAAAATATAATCAAATACCAATAATTAATTTAAGCATAACTAATCACTTGTACTTCACTAACTTTCACACTAGGGACGTGCATTGATACAAAACAGGGTACTTAAAAGACTGTGGCTATTTAAAATGCCTCCAAGACTTCAACAAATTCAATATTTTATGGTTCAAAACATTTTGTTTGATAACAAACGAATCTACTTTGTTTAAGTGAATATTGTCTTCCACTCATTTGTGTCACCACGACTAACGTTAGTTCACGATAGCCTTAGTATTTGATGATAGTTCGAAAGTTACACAATAATCGTTCCGTATCCATCCTTCTCCCAAATATGTTTGGCCAGTTTGATAGTTTATGACAAGTTTACATCACTGTTTAAAAGGGCAGACGTATCCGCAAGGCTGAGGAATTCGGTGTTGTTGTTTTTAGAAAGTTCTCAACCAGTTCTAGAACAGAGAATAGCGCTACTCTCGTGACTTTATTTAAAAAAATCTAAATGTGCTATTTTGTGAGTTTTCGAGGGTTGGTTCTTACAAGATGTACTCCGAGAAACGCTTTAGCGTTTAATAATTTGACAAGAAATTAAAATATAATATCAATGTGGAATATAAGAAAACACGAGTTAAGGTCGGCATTTTTGATAGTTTTTATAGTAGAAAACTCTTCTTGCAAAAATTAAAAAAATTGATATGGTTTAAATAGATATATTTAGTTTAATTTTCTGCACTTATTAATAGCAACAGTTTTTTAATATTGGTCGTGAACCTAATGACATATGAAAATAGCCTTTTTTAAATTAAGAGAAACAGTCAGGCTCAAATTCTGCGATGCTCATGACAGATATTCAAGAAATGTTAACATTACTCTGTACATAAAGAATTAAAATAAACGTATCTACTTAATAAGTATTTTATGCATCGTAACTTAAAGTTAAGGCTTGTTAAATTTCACTAATTCGACCCGCATCGAAGGCGTATAACCCGAACAAGTAGTGAGACCCGGCGCAAAAAAAAAAAAAAAAATCCGCATCAAGAAGTCGATAATGAATTTAATAGTGTAATTCTGGACATTATATTAAATATAAATAACAGAATATGTAGATATTAAACAAATATACTCCAAAATTGGAATCAACCAAAGTAAAGTTAAAAGACACATTAAGCTAATTGATTTACCGAAACTTGGGAGCGAGTCGGATTGTTTATTCACACATCACACATCAGTGGCACGTAGGCCAATTGGCAGGTTCATCTAGTTTATTGTTAATTATGTCTCGCAAACTGATGCGTTATGACTGTACACAGGATTGTCCATCCAGGATTCGATCCCCGCTTCCAGATTGTCATTTTTTGACTTAATTGAATCATCTAGTTTTGTTTGCCGGTTTAGTTCAGATCTTGACCAGGTGTACTGAGGTATTTTCCACCCTAAATTGTTTCCCACACTTCTTCCACGCAATTGCGGATACATTTTCTTTACTACTATAATACATTCCTGGTCCCTATCGTTAGCCTAATTAAAATGCATATAACCCGGATGAGTAATAAGATGCGATGGGGAAAAAATTTATACAACACTGCGTATTAAATCTGAGAGAACTGCATGGCTACTATTGGGAAACAGCGTTGCCATTCTCTTGTTTACGTGCGAACATTGTTTCCTTAAATATAATACAAGTTTCGCAACGCTGGTTCTTCGATGTTGCCAGAAGGTCCTTCTTGCCCCAGGACACCAACATCCGACGTAACTGAGAGCGAGGAGATTTGGCAACAGTTAACCGAGAGAGAGAGAAAAGATAAAGCTTTTGCCAAAGGTCAGTCTAGAGGTGATATTGCGTGTACTTACTAACTATCCTTATCCCGAGTTATAAGACTGGTTTCATTAGAGGTACACAATGAAGGCATGCCAATAGGAAGTTGAAGGGGGGCATAGGTGAGCGTTATTAGTGCACAAAATAAATGTCTTTAGCCCCGTACCGATGGGTAAATGGTCTAAACGTCAAGATCATATAGTCTGGTTTGTTGATGACGTAAAGGCCAGGGTTTGAATCCCGACCAGGTGTACTGAGGGTGGTTTTTCCTAGATATTTTCATACTCTCCCTTCACGCACATGACAAAAGTATATTTTAAATATTCATATTTTTTTTCCATCAGTACAGTCTCGATCTGGTTTAAACTTTCTGCCCTAATTTTTTGTGAACGCACGTTCATGTTTATGTTGATAAGTTTTATTCAAATCATAATTAGGACAAATGACCTACTTCAGTGGCCACATGGTTTTTAAGGCGTCGCTCTCACAAGTCTAAACTGCCGATGACGGGTGGCTGGAGTTCGAATCCCAGTCAGGTGGGCTGAGTATGGTTTATTCAAAATGGTTTTCCACGCAAATGCGGGTACACTTCTTCTAAAATCCAATCCACTAGCGTGATTGGTACATAGGCTTTTAACCCGAATGGGTAATAAGACGCAGTGTTAAATAATAACAATAATCAGGCTAGCTCTATTTCTTGTCAGTGGCTTGTTAAAGATATTTATTGAATAAGGCTGAAAGTATTCAATAAACTGGTTACTGGACTTACTACACTACACCTGCATATATGTATTTAGTCCTAGCGACATCTTGTCAACATCGTGTTCCAGAGCAAGTGCGAACTTTCAAGCAACAACTCACTGTCCCATCAGCCGCCATTACACTTGTGTTGTAAGACAAGGTTTGATGACAGATTTATGAGTAGATATTTTTCACTGAACGTGTTTGGTTGAAGGAGGCTTCAATCCAATAACAAGTTATCAAGTTAAGTGGTCTACTATTTTTTTTAAACATGTTTAATGTTATTCAAAGCAAGCAGTTTTATTTATGTTTATTATTTCAGTATTACCCGGTGCAAGAGAATCTTGGAAAGTTTTCCCCTGCAACCTCCACCCACTCACCACTATTCACATAGCATACATAGCCCTAAACCCTTTTTTTCCTCTCTCCATAGCTCCCCCCGCCCCTTCTTCAAAAATAAATAAATTATCTGTGCAGATTAGTTTGGTTTCCAAATTTATCAGTGGCGATTTAAAATACTTCAAAGAAGGGATCATCACAGCAATTTGTATTCATCTTAAAATTAAAATAACTTTGGATCTAATTTTAGGAATTGTGATGCGGGAAGAACATGACAGTAAAAGGTAAATCCTTTAGAAATGTGCAAGCCCACAGTAGCACACATTTCCCACAATTTTTTGTTTACAAATGGGGCCGAATTTATAGCTGTGGGCCTAAAGAATTGGAGGTTCCAATATTAAACAAATATTTTTCTTTGCAATATTTTAACATTATCATTTTTACTTTACAACATTAACGGTTAAAATCTCAATATAAAGATATTATTTAAATAAATAAATACTGCCACAAATATATTATATTTGTTTAAAACAAAAAGTGTATTATATATTTTGTTTGTTTTTAGTTAACCTTGATAAGCACAGAAAATAATGTCACAACTTTTTTTTATTGAAAAAGTTTGAGGAGGCACCAATTTTTGGAAGCCCTTGGTTATTAGTTCATGTCATCCTCCCTTAAATTTGGGCCCGCTTACTATTAGATTTTGATCACATTCATAAAATGTTAATATGTATGTCTTTGCACATATGATTTTAAACAATGCCACTCCTTAGCTACAAGTTTTAAATAAAGATATAATTTATCTTGGCATTTGATTTGAATTCGAGTCTAAAAGATTTAATCATAAAATATTTTATTCAAATTTGACTCGAAAACATCAAATAAAATTTTATTTGGATTCGCTACAAAAAAATTCCAAAGCAGGATGTTTGATTCGGAATTGATTTGACTCACTCACAAAGAAAATATTAGGATTCGTTTGTAATCTGTTCAAAGCAGGATGTTCAATTCAGAATTGAGAGTCATGAACAGGGCTGGCTTCAGACAATTTGGGACCCCCTACAAACTGTAGACTGCGGGTCCCATAGATATTTTTTTATAAGAGATTAAAACAGCCACAAGCATAACAAATTCGATAATAAGAATCAGACTAAACAAAAAGTATATTCAGGTAGATATGTATTTTATGATCTTGAAAATAAAATGAGCATGTGAGCTCATACTACTTATTTAAAAGGAGGCTATTGACTTAGGTGTTATTTTGGGATTGAATAAATTACTCATAGACTATGTATTATGAATATACTATAGTTTTTATATTAAGGATAATATAATTTTAAAATTTTTATTACACTAAAACATATTAAAACATGGTAAAAACCTTAATTGATTCATACAATTTCCTCCCTAAAAAGTGTTTTTGAAACCAAATAGTTATTAAATGACATCCATAATGCAGGACCTTAGCAGCATTGTAGAAACTTGGGAAAAATACATCGAGACTCTACAAGCCCAACCCACCCACAGGAATAAAAATGTAGACGGTCAATCTGGTAGCATCCCAGATTGGGGCCCCTTGGCACTGCTCAGTGTGCGATATATTAGCAATGTTTTTTGAGTATGTTCGTATTTTTAGGTCATTTTATAGGAATTTTTTTTAACACTTTTAGGTCATTAAAATCGAGGTCCTGCTTATTACTTTATGAGAAATATAAAGCTAAAAGTCTTTGCTTGATATTTTTTCCAAAACCGCCAAACAATTATTTTTTTTCGACCAGTATAGTCTATATTATCAAAAAGGTTGCCTACCTCTGCCTTAGACTATGCATCCACCAAAGTGAGTATTTGATATTGTTGAATGACAAACTAACGAGGAGATCCCTAATAACTCAGTTGGTACTCATACAACCAGTGTTTAAGTCTCGGTCCAGGTTTAAATTACCATATTTACACAATCACTACACCATAATGTTGTCTGAAGAGATTTTTTTTAAGGTTCAAATCCCTGGAGATAAAACACAATTTATTTTCAAAATATTAATCCTCCCGATCCATTGGCATCCACCCCCACATGGTTAGTATCCTTAGCCCACCACTAGAGTGCTCTTGACATAGCCAGAAGTATCCTTGGGCATAAAATGTTTAAACGTTACTAACCCTTTAGTATGGTCATGTAGTCTGATGATGATGATGATGATGATGATCAAATCTTGACTGGATGCCCTGGGAGGGGAGGGGGGCAAGGGAGGGCTATCCGTTTCCATGTGTGATTTATCATTTGGGTTTTTTCTAAACTCTCTTTTAAGTTAATGTGGGTGCAAGGCTTCTAAACTACCTTCTTCACTTCTCCTTGGATGAAGCCATTAATTATCTTTATTTGTGCCCCTTCACATCTCATCAACCGTTCAGGATCTACACCTTTAATTACACTAGTGTGGTAGGAACGAGGAAGGTAGAATTTAAAAGAAATATAACTAAATCTTCATGGAGGGAAATTGAAACTCTCTCAGTACACATGGTTGGGATTTGAACCCTGACATCCTCATCACATGTGAATCAAACTAGATGAGTTTGACTTTTAGTTTGCATGCCCACCGGTCAGTGTGTTAATAAGTGAGTATAAGATCTGAAGGTCAGTCGGTCCTGAGTTGCTACCTCATCCACCCAGGACAGCATGTGCAATGGGCTCATGAGCTGTTTTAGTGACACCCACCCTCTCCATCTGGGAGGACGCACATGTACTAGGGATGTAATGAAGTGCGGTATTAGCCACAAAGAGTCACCGATGAAATTTTTATTTCTTTAATAGTTTAGACAAGCAAAGAGTAATTTTTAACTAAATGTATCTTTACTAAATGAAAACAAGTAGTCTAAATGTCAAGTAACACCAAAGCCGGAACATATACCCATGGATGCTATTTCCGGTATTAAGTTTTAAGCCTAAGGAACACCACACAAATGTTGGGCAAGTCAAACTATTGTATATTTTACAACTTTAATAAATATCATAAAATAAAGATATTTGCAGGACATTTATAAAATCGTCAATTTTCCAAATTGTGATGTATTATTTATTAAACACAATACACAGTTATTATTATTATTATTAGCACCGGGTCTTAATACCCGTTCGGGTTATACGCACTTACGCTAATGTGTAATGGAAGGGTGATTGTGAGATGAAATGGAGGACCTACAGTTTAAACGTGGAATCCGAACCACGGTGAAGGCCTGGCATTCCCCACATTCACAAGATATCTTGTCAGAGGTGAAGAATATATAGTTGTTCATGTACATTGCATTATCATGTATCTTGCATTTAAGTCAAACAGATACCATGACGAGGTGGGAAAAAAAAAGTCAAGTTTCTTTTCAGAAACTATGAGTTTGGTCTGAATAGCGTTCACGATGTTATAAGGCACGCACAAACATCCAAGAACAATGCAAATATTTTTCTTTAGGCTAAGTATATATTGCTCAGTCATCATCATTATTAACGGTTTCCAGACTGGGACCAGATCAGTTTAGTAAAATGCCCCCAACTTCCATTCTTCTCTTACTTGCACACTTTCTGTAATTTGCTCCTCTCATCTATTTCTTGGTCTCCCTTGTGGTCTTTTTCCTAAATACTTTATCTACATAATTCTCGTTGGTATTCTCCACTTTTCCACCCTCAATACATGACTATACTATCTCAGTCTTAATTCCTCTACTATCTGTATTCCAGTTATTCCTGGGTAGCCTCATTTCTATCCTGTTTCTTCTCACAAACTTCCTCTACTTTTCTAGTCTCTCTTACAATCAATGTACATATTTCTGTTGCATATGTGCCTGTGGGTACAACATTCACCCTATACAGCAATGTCCTACACCTAAAGGGAAGTTCTATTCTCCATAGCAGGTCTTTCCCACCTAAATAACAACTCTTCCTTTGGCTCTCTTCTCGTTAGATCTACTCCATTGACACCTTTCGTCTCAATCACACTTCCAACATATTTTACACAAAGTACCCTTCTCAACTTTACTCCATCCAAATTTATAAATTTACTAGTCCCTATCCTCTTCCTTATCACTACCACCCCTTCACACTTCGCCGTGCAAAATTTGGTTCCACTCTTTTTTAATTTAATTCCAGTGCTATAGCTGTCCCTGTACTTCTTCTTACCACATATCAAGTGATCAGCAAAAACCACGGCTTCCATTCTCTCCTCCCAGAGTTTCCTTGCTACTTTATTCATGAACATTTCCATTACCATTACAAATCGTAGTGGTGAGACAGAACTCCCTTGTTTTACTACAATTTTTATTTGGAACCACTCCATCCACCCCCTTCGTCTTAACACAACTAATGTTATCCTCATACATACCTTCACTACAGCCTCCTCCATCTCTCAGTAATTCAAACAAATCAAAAATATGATTTGATATCGATGCCAACTAGTTTGGATTAGCGATGGTCTACTGTACTTGATAAATTAATGGTGGATACAAAGGATGTAAATAAGGTTGGTAAAATAGTAGTGAAATGATAAAAACTATTTATTTCAGCAATTTACATGAGTTTCAACGATGGTAAAATTGTTCAGCAATGAATATAAATGGAAGAAAAACTACACAAATATTTTGAGAAATAACATGAGCAAAGAAGTTTTGTTTCCTGCTGTAGTGTGGCATTTTTTCATTTTAAAGCAGTGTCTCTTTGTGCTAAAATATATTGTGCTATTTCTGGTTTTACTTTGGCTTTTATAATTTTGAACAGACACATTTCCAAAATCCCAAGTAAACAACTTAATAAGATATATGTTAGAGTTAAAAATTGTTGTGGCAAGCTTTTGATCTATTTTTCAATTCACCGTCAGTATGTGATTTATTATTAATTTTAGGTTTTGATGAGAATTAGCTGTTTTCTTGGTTGTTAATATAAGAAAACTTTGTAGATTAAATTTTAATTCATTGTTAATAATTCCAGAAATTAAATTGTTTAAATATCTAATGAAATGGATTTAAATCAATAATTTGGTGTCACCATGATACATATGTTTTAATAGATGAAATTTATCTCGGGTATAACTTAAAAATATTAATTGCCCACTTGCTGATCTGTACAAATAAGATATTAAAATTAAAGCATTTTATTGTATAGTTAATTAAAAGGAAAGATTTTAACTGAAATAAGTTGTTATTTTGGGAAGTTTCTCAATTCTGTCCAGGATTTACATCTTATTAGCTGAATATAATTTGAGAACAAAGAATTTCTTTAAAAACATTTAACTATTAATTAGGGGTGTGCTAGGTCTACTTTTGTGATTCAAAGTGAGACCAAATTTAGTTTTGTTATTTTATATTGAAAAAACAATACTTTTTATATTATTTAAATTTGATTTTAAGCATGAAATATAATTTGTATAGTTTGTTATTATTACATCATGTATTTTAATTACCAATTATTTTTTTATATATGACCATTAATTGTGTTGTACTCTCTTAAGATTCAGATCAAGATTCTCTCTAAGATTTCAAAGTTTTACACACCCCTACTAAGAATCACTTGAGCAGTTCTAGGTTTGCCTTTAATAACTTGGTTTCTTTTCACCTGTTAATATTACCATCCACTGTTAATGTGCTTATTATAGAGCTTATTATTTCAATTATTTGATATTTTTCTGAACAGACTCAAACTTCCTTCACCCATTTTATTCATTGTAGTTCATACCAACATTATGAACCAACAAAGACAAACTAAATATGTAAAGGGAAATAAAACCACATTATGTGTGCCTCCCTGCCACATCAGCGAGCTCACCAACATATTCATCCATTTCATCACCTGTACCACGCAAATAAAACTTCTTGATTCGACTTAGAAAGCAAGACAAAATGGGTCTACATGCAGAAAAAGAGAAGTTCATGACTGGAACTAATCAGCATGTCACCTAGCTCTCTTTGACCCAAAAATCAGGTCAGCATCTGGAGCGCCTTTAGGGTGCTGATATTTGTGCCTTCGCTCGCGGTTCAGATTCATGACCACAGGCCTTTGACCCTGAAATGAAAATATAGAATTGGTGATAAGATGAATCTACTTTTTTAAATATACAAATATCTTTGAATCCTAAAAATGAATCTTAAAAACATTCCTGTAATGTAGGATTGCTTCCCTTCAATTATGATTTTATTCAAATCAATTCCTATATTGCTGTGAAAAATTGAAATAGTACCTGAATTAATGATAGCATGTATTTCTGTAATTTGAAGTCGAACCCTTAAACGCCCAGCACACCAATCCATCGGCGGGCCAAGTAATGGCTTAATCTTGTCTGTTAGTATAATAAGTGTTACTAGATAGCGCCATAAGCCTTTATCCTAAATATTAAGCTTTAGTTCATATTTTCATCAAAGAAAGTACTGTAATGTCGACAAAGTTTTTTTTTGCACATCTGAATTATGTTATTTTCAGAATGAATTAATAATTCAGATTTGAATTTTTTTTATCTATATTTTGAATCTAAAAATGTTTGACTCATTTTATCTAGAATATTCATATGGATTCAAAGATAAAAAAGGAACTATTTTCACCTGAGCTAGCATTTCTTGGTAGTCTTCCTCCTCAAGTCTTTCATTAATGTCCAGGGTTAGCCGTTTAACACGCTGTTTTTCTGCACGTTCCGCCTATAAATTAATAAAATCAATACATATTTAATCAATAAACTCAAATCTTGAACAAAATTAAGATAATCCAGATTTTAAAGATTTTCGCTGGTATATAAAATTGATATACATTCAACAATAAAATTAAATTAAACTTGACACAAATTAAAATAATTCTTTCAAGTCTAGCCTTTAATCGAAAATAAAACTCAAATTTAACAAAATATGTTGATAATTTGTTTTTAATTTAAAAGAAATTTCCAATTGGTTTTAAATTGTATTAATCTTTTAATGACAAAATCTTTAAGTCAGACTATGTGATAGAAGAGAAACAAAATTAAAGTGGCACTGTAACAAATGAATTAATTTGTAATACCAGCACATTCCAGCAGAGGGTAAAGGAAAATATGTTGAGCTAAAATTAGTTTTAGATTTCAATTAGTTTTTTGTTTCATTATTCTTTTTTCCAGATTGTACTGTATAATATTTACAATTTTGTAGAGACCCCATGTATGGTAAATAGCAATATGGCTGTTGTTATAGCCAGCTCAACCACATACTTACTAATGGTCTATGGTTAGGGAAATAAATTTCCTGGAGTAAAGGAATCTATTTTTGTTTCTTATTTAGATGTAGATATTAACTCACATTTGAATCCACAAAACCAATCATAAACCACATTTAAGATTTCAAGAAGCTAATTTTGTGAAAATATTTAATTTATTTGCATACGTGTAATGAATTCAAAACTGCTACAATGAATTTTAAATTTGTTTGGATAGCCATTTAAATATTTCAAGTAAGAGTTCCCAAAAATATATCTCACAAAATTTCAGTATCTTTAATAATATCAAAGAGCTAAAATATACCTATTTTAATAGGTTTATGTTCACCGAAAAATACAAAATGGGTCAAACGTTTCTTCACAATTTTGCAAGCACTAAGAAAAGTTGTTTAATATTCCCTACACCTGTAACTGGCTAAGAATGAGCAGTATATAAACTTTGTATTATGTTTCAAGGATCTCAGAACATCTTTATGATCTACTTCCAACAGTTTCTAATTGTTGGACACCATTATTATGATGTTCGTACTCACCTCTTCTCTGTCTCGGAGGTTGAGAGCCAACTCAGAAGTGACTGGCACAGCCAAACTCTTGTATTGTTGTTTGTGACCCTTGCGAACCATCAGCACAAAGTTTATCATGGACTTCTGTTCTGGCTTAGGTTCTTGGAGTTGCTCTGTAAAAATATAATACTTTCATTTCATGTAGCAATTGTAGAAAGTTGACCAAATGGTTTGCTTCATTTTAACAAGGCATATTTTAGCAACAAAAATAACATCTTATGAATGAATCTCTACATGGGAAACCTCTTTTCGATTTATGAGGTAATTGTATTATATTTGGAAGAAGGTATAGGAAGGGTGGATAGAAATATATAAAAGGGACAGACACAATATGCCTTTTACAGTGAAAAGAAGAACACAATTCACACTTAGCATTGCTGCCATTGGCCAAAGATTGATTATTAAGTCTCAATTTTTGTAATTATGTACTATTATGTACAACATAAATAATGTTCATAATACCAAAATCTAAGATATTAAATTATATGTTGTGATAGTAACATAATTTATTAGTTTAGGACTATATATATATATATATATATATATTATATGTTGCAATATATTTTGTAAATGATATTTAATACCTCACATCACAAAGTCATCTAATATTTAATAAATTTATCCCCCACATTAAAAAAAATATTTTAACTAAAACTCAAGCTTTGACTTTGCACACCTCCAGAACCAATGAAACCAATTTTTTTTAACTATCCTACCATATGTTTTCTTAGCACTGTTCTTGATATGCAGAGGTACAGAAATATCCAGCTGCTGCGGTTTCACTGTCTCCCTCATGCGGTCCTGTATATTGCTAGAGACCATCTGCTCAAAGGCATTCAAGAACTCATCATCCTCAGGACACTCAACACGTGATGGACCGGGCGGCAGGGCTCCAAGCATGTTCACTTCATCGCTCTAAAACAAACACCGTTATTACTACTCCAGACTAAGAATCTCAACACTCCCCACTCATAGTAAACTTGTTCGCATGTACCAACCTGACTCTGGCTAGTGAATGGAGACGCATCATCAAACTCTGAGACAGTGTCACGGTCCTCATTATCATCAATGTCTCGCTCATCATCTTCGTCTTCTTCAAAATTTAAAGTACCAATGTCATTCTTGTATTCGTCTTCATCTTTTACATCTTCATCTTAAAAATATATAAAATATATGTTTTATTGAGGAACATATTTTTTAAAACTTAAGTACTATATTTTTTTTATTTGAGGTATTTAACATGTTCTTTCTGAACCGATTGATTATATATATCAGCACACGATAGAACTAAAAGAGTAATGAAGTAAAATAGTTAAATAACTGAAGGCATTGATAATAATTTGTGTGTTGGGTGCGTGTACTTAGTCCATATGTCTCATGTTGTTAAGAACATTAAGATGTAATGTCCAAAAGTATTGGCCAACTAGTACAAAAATATGTTGTTGGTTAAAATTCTTGGGAGATCAAGTTATCTTAATGTAATTAGATTACATTTGTATTCTTCATTCAGTTTGTTTTAAAATATAATTTTAGTTATATTATAATGCATACAAAAGTAAGCTAGGAAAAAAAAAAATTGAAGATATGTGTGTGATTTCAAATGCTACCAATCCTACGATTGTTGAAGTAATATGAAAGAATAAACTTTTTTTTTATTTGGGGTATTTAACACTCACTTACTTAACCAGATAATTATATCAGTAGACAAATCACAAACTAACTGACTTAACTCTAGAATATATATAACTATGAAATCCTTTTAAAAATTGATGACAGAATATTTACAAACCATCTTTTCCAATATCAAATCCAGAATCCCTACTCTGGAGGCTCATGGATTCGTCCTTTCCTTTATTCTCGATGCCCCCCACAGGTTCACTTTCTTCGTCCTCCTTTGACTCATCACCGTCCAATTGCTCTTCCTGCTCAGCGGCAGTCTCCATTATGGTGTCCAGTTCCAACCCTCCCGCAGAGGGTTCCTCATGCTCACTGGGGCTATTTAAGACACTTTGGAACTGCTTCAGGACTGTTTTTGCAAACTCATTTTTTAGGTCTTCTATACCCTTTTGAGCATCTTCAAAGTTAGCATACATAAGCAAGTTGGGCCGAAGATTCAGCAAGGTGTCTCTGAACATGTGGGTCATACCAACTGGGAACGTGTTTTCAGTAACCCAATAAGGGTCTGAGAATTTAAACCAGTAATAATTCTGAAACATATGAGAAAAGCTATTTAATATTTAAATCATAGTTAAAAATAAACTTATATTATAAATTCTTGAATGGAATATCAATTTTGAAACATTAATTTTTATAAATATCTAGTTTTTGCTTCAAATCTTACTACCTATCTGTATATTTACTGTCACTCACAGGGTAACCAGAGCAAGTAACATCATATTAAAAATAATAATTACTTTATGCTGTTTCAAGAAAAAAGTAAACATTTTTAGGAGTAAAATTTAATTAATAATAAAAAAAATCAATGAACGTAAAGTATTCAAATAAATTCTTATTGTCATTGAGATAAAATAAATTTTTGGAAATTTGACAAATTTACCTGGAAAAATAAAAGAAAGTAGTCCAGTTTTTTTTTGCTGATGCCAGTACTGAAATATTGACCACATGTTTCCAATAAAATACAAACTAATCGAATACGAAACAGATTTTCAGGAGGATCCAAGTCCGACGGAACATCATGGCTCATGGACACTCCGAACGTTATCAGCGAATAAAGAACCTATGACAAACAATAGGTTATAAAATAAGGAAACCTCGACACCTCAAATCAAGTAAGAGATTGTGAAGAATGAGTTTTGAGTAAATAATAAGATCTAGTTACTATCATCAAATGGAATAAAAATGACCAAGTTTTTCCAATTTGTTTATTTTCCTTATTATGACTATTAATTAATTAATTACAAATTTAATTCTTTTTTTACATACATTCTAATTACATTTGTTGTCCAGTTTGTATGCTTATAAACAATTAAACTGAAATATCTTTTTTTATAAAAAAATATTTTAGCATATTGCTTTTTTATTGAATATTTTAACCCTGGAAAAGTATTGATGCTAGATGTTTATCTATAGCTTAAAGAGAAAAATTCTCCAAGAAAAAAAAAGCCTCAAGACTTTTGAACACAACTGTTATGATAGCAAGGAGAAACAATAGTTTTTAACCTAAATAGTATCTAAAAATATAAAACTGTGCAATTTGGATACTTTATTGGGATGAAGTTGACCAGCGTCTAGCCTGCCACACTTGTGATTTTCCATGTGGTGTTGAAATCTTTGAAGAATTGAGGTTTAAAACAATTAAATAATATGAAAGAAAGCGAGGTAAACATTCATTTATTAATATATGTAAGTGTGCTAATAATTAGTATTGATAAAAATGTCCTAAAATCCATAATCTGGTGTTTTGTAGTAACCTTAGGTGATTTTAAAGGTTATGTTTTTATGAGAAATCAATAAATTGCAAGTTAACACACACAACAATAGGCCTAATATTCTTCTTTGTTGATCATAATATTAAGTTACCTATTAATTGAGTTGCATTTGATTCAGCTATAATAGGTCTTAGCTTCAAATACAGCCAACTAAAATCTATTTTATTTTGGTCCTTTAGTATTTTTTGTTTATTTCTTATATATTTATATTGTTGTCTACCTATAACTGATATACCTATCCCTATTGTCCCTATTGCCAAGGAAATATATTCCGAAGCCTAATAGTGAGAAATTGTGCCAATATCGTGAAAATGACATGGAAAATCATTAAATTTGAAGGGTAAAATTACAATTACTGATGCATGGGAAACATATAATATACTCAAAGGAACATTTGTGAATCATGTAAATGTCTGGCAAGGAAAAAAAAAAAAACCATGGGGGCCAAATAGTTATTTCCAATTTGAAGAAACTCGTGTAGCTCAATCAATGTTGACATATGCAAAGTGAGGCAAGTATTGCTTGGTTATAAACTTAACAAGAGGGGACACTACATTTTAGACGAGTGTGTTCCTTCTGAATAAAATAAGTCATAAACAGTCTGATAAATTGAATAAGTTACATTCTTTAGTATTTTAATCTTTCAGAGTTTTATATTTTAATTTCATAACTATATATATATCTGGGGAAAAAATATATTAATCATATTTTAATATAAAGAGTGTTTGCAACCAACTTATCCCCAACACTTAGCAAACATATTTTATATTATTATTAGCACCGCGTCTTACTACCCGTTCGGGTTATACGCAAACATCTTTTATAAAATAAAAACAATGTCTGGTCACCTTCACCCCAAATAGCTAAGGCGTGTTTTTATATAGTTGAGACCAAGACTCGTATAGTAATATTTTTATTGTTTTCAATAATTTGTAATGTTTAAAGCTATTTAAAGTCACCTTTACCCCATTTGACCGTACTCTATGAACTAAATTTTTACATCCATTATTGTTTCCGCCTGCGGCCTGGATCAGTTTTTTTTATTCAAGCCATATATTTTCCACTACTGGCTTGCTAAGCCTGTCGTAGTTTCACATGCCTTAAAATCTAACTTAAGACTATGACAGGCACAACATCCAGTCCCTGACTGTTAATTTATCGCTGTGAAAGGGTAAACTCATATTTCACCAATTATAAATTTTTCGGCCATGCCGAGAATTGAACCTGGGACCCCAAGTTCAGTAGACAAACACACTAATGACTGAGCTAAGATGTCTGATAACTTAATGAACTAAGTAAATGGCAAATATAATATACATAAATATATTTTGTATAGAATTTAAAGTTACCGTATTTTAAGGCCTGAGGTCACACGATGCTCATTAAAGCTAAACGGAGCATTTAAAATTGAGTGGATCATATTTTAAAAAGTGATAGAAATGTTGTTTGTTAAAAGTAAAGATTCAGTAAAAGATTAAATGAATTGTACCGGTTTGTAAAAATTTAAGCGTAGCTAAAAATGCAATCTGTTTAATCACAATTTTAAGTTATTTGAGGTTATTTATGTTTATAAATAAACTAGCAAATTAGCAAACAAGAAACTATTCTAGTTAATATAAATCACTTGTCCTCATGAATATGTTAAGATATTTTTTTTAATAAATTGACATTAAAAGTTTAATTATCTTATCCACATTTTATTCTGACTTGGACATAAATTCAATAAAACAATTACTTTTGTAACTACAAAAAAGTATTTCAAGTAAATGAATAGCAATGGATTATAAACAATTAGACGCACCTTGAAAACATCCCCACTCTCTACCATGCGGTAGTTGTACAACTCGCCGAGATATTTCACCATAGCTACTCTACGCTGGTTGTGCTTTGCTAGGTTAATCTCCATTCCAAGACGAATGTCTTCCATAACACCATCTACCACTTGTGTCCCAACAGACTCCTGAACGAAAACAAAATAATGTTAATACCCCATTAGTAGAGTCATGTAAAAATGTTTACATTTGAGCGTTAGTATAGTTAACAATAAAAGAAAGTTTATTTTATGATTAACTTGGTTTAGAGACATAAATAATAAATACGATACTTATTTTGGAACAAGTTTAGAACACATAGCACTGCTTTGATTAATAATGGAGGCATTTTTTTATTGTATAGAAATAAAACTAAACATCAGTGTGTGCTAGTAACGAAATGTTGTTGTATAAATTGTTGTGTATCAATAATCGTGCTGTCAATAACTGGACTTGGGCCCTACTTTTTTTTAATGAATTCTAGTTCAACTTGTATTTACGTAAATAATAACATCGCGTTAAGAATAAAATAACACTACTTTACCCTAAAAATAGCTTTACCTTTTGCATATCTCTAAGAATAATATATTTTAAATTAGTTTTAGGATGGTATTTGGGTATTTAGTAGTCTTAATTTATAAATTTAGATAAATATGTTTTTAATTTTGATTTTTCATTGATTACTGGATTTAGCTCGTAGGTTTTTATAAGACTTACACTTACTTGCCCTTGAATTGGTGTAGATGTTATAACCAATTTAGTTTGACATAAGGGTGGTTTTAAAATAATTTTATCAAATTTTTCCACAAAATTTCTAGAAATAAAGCAGACTAGTCCTTAGATTTATGTCACTGTATTTTATTATATCCAGGAATCCGAAAATTTGATTTGGATCCCACCACTCCACTACCACCATGCTGTAAAACCTGCAAGCTTGACACTGACCTCATCTAGTGTGTCAGGGGATAATTATCTACAAATCAAATTTTGAAAATTTCATTTCTTCTATCCTTGCAAATGATGGGTATCATCTTATAATTTATTGTCCTCAACCTGTTTCCACATGGTTAAATGTAATCAATAACCAGCATGATCCATCAGTTCAAGTTATCTAAAATTAACAACAAAAAGTGAAGAACATGGTTAATAAACTAACCTGGTATGTAACTAACCCTGCCACAAGGTTGGCAAGACAGCGAATGTTGTAATACTTGACATTGAAAGCAAACGTGAGACACTTCACAGCATACGAAGCCAACTCTTCGTTGTCCCATTCTAGCTTGCGCATGAGTCGTAGGACTTTGTCTGTGTTGGGTTTCGTCAAGTCCTGATACAGGATCTTGCGGATGAACTCGTGCATGGGAGGACGCTCCTTCTTTACATATGGAGCCAGTTCAGGTGGATTAACATGATAGTATGCGTTTTCAATCATGGTAACATATCGAGAATCCAGTGCAGTCACTGACTTTTTGCGCATCATTTGCTCCTGTACAGACAACATTTATGGTAAATTGTTAAATTATTATACAATATACTTAATTTAAGTGAACATTTATTTCATCAAAATAATTTATTTTGTCTTTCATCAACTATGAATGTAAATATGTTTAAATAATACAATACATTTTGATCCTTGTACAAAACCTCTTTCTGTGGTGTCACAGCCATATGAGTAATTGTATACCAGAGATAGGGGTGTGTGAAGGCAACTTTTTAAATGCGAAGCGAAGTTGATAAAATTATTTTGCAAACTTTACATATGCATGTCTTTTCATCTGCATTTCTATGATAATGATTATAAATTAAATTCTGTTTTTGTTTCGCACTTTCCGTATCATCCATTTTGAATAGTAAAGAAAATATGAAGAAGCAATTAAAAACTTCTGTGACAAAATGCACTTGTAAATTTGTCACAGATATCATCAAAGAAATAGAATATTATGGACTAGAGATTAGATGCGAGCTGGCATCATAGCACAATTAAGGCGATTTCTCTACTTCATATCAGTGACCTTGGTGTTATTTCTTTATGTATGTTTATTTTTTTACAAAATTATGTTGGTGATAGTGAATAGAATATATGAACAATTATTTGCCCACTTTTAATCCATGCTTACGTTATGGTAGTTAAATTACCAGTCGGTGCTAAAATTATGTTTAGTAACGGTTTTAAAATTATCAAATAATGAAATATGTAATATTTAGTAAGATAAAATTAAATAGTTTGATAATTTATCAAAGTTTTATCCTTCTTTGGAAATTTTTCGAATATTCAAAGGTTATTGTAGATGTTGAAGTCAAAGGGAAGGAGATTTGACCTTCGAATTAGAATTCGACTTTTCGAAACTTTGCACACCATTAATGAAAAATAATGTAAGGATATTTTAAGGTGACATAAGTAACCAAAACCCCAGTCAATTAAATTTTATATTAAACAAATATTAGAACGGGAGTAGAGGTCTCCCATGCATCTGTTCGACAACTGAAACTCGTTCCTCTCCTCCTGCCCATGTTTAAAAGAGAACCAAACAAATACATAGAGTATCTAAATACATTTCAACAGGTACTCACCAAGTAAGCTTTGGTTCTTTGATGAGAATCTGGATGCCTGAACAAGAAGCGACCACACGACTCCAGAAGATTGCAGCACATTTCTATGTGGTGATGCGTGAAGTCATGAAGTAAAAGTTTCAAGCAATATAAAGCTTCTATCTTTGAGTACATGCGGAATTTTACCAACTCTCCGACGAATCTCACGACTTTTATTTTTGACTCAATGTTGATTTGGTCCTAAAATGAGAATGTAACATTGTATGGTAAAAGCAAATAATAAAATTATCCTGCATGTCATGACTAGTTCTTAGTATTATTTTAATTTCAAGATTTCTGAAAATGGTTTACCAGTTTTTTTTAATATCTACAATGTTAATAATTATAAGGTTTACTATTTTGATATTTGTCTTTAAAGAAAACCTTTTTTTAATTCTTGAGATACATATTGCTATGCATGAAAGAAGGTGTGGGAAAGAGGAGTAGTAACTCATAAAAGGGAACAAACACATTATGGCTTTTACAAACAACAGAAAAACACAGTTCACTTAGGTCAAGGGGTTGGATGGTAATGATCTATTTTATTCAAGAGGCAGCCATGCAACGCAAATGGAAGAATCAAGAGCCATGTTCAGGATATTGATTGGTAAACCCAATGGGAAGATCTCAACGCAAATGGGAGGATAACATTAGTTGGACTTGAAAAAGATAGGGTGTAATAAGGTGGACTGGATAGAACTAGCTGTGACCATTAACGCTTTGTGTGTTGTCAGCAATGTGAAGTGTGAACCGTGTTCTTTTTATTGTAAAGGTTATATTGTGTTTTTTCATTTTATTTGTTCTTATCACCTTTTTCCTGTATCTTCTTATATATAACAAAATCTGAGTAATATAAATCCCTAAGAGCACAGTAGTTACATATTTGTCCACCATAAAAGCTAAAAAATGATCTTTTGACTCAATTATGTACTCTGCTATTATGTTTGGCCCTTTTATTTAAAAATAAAGTATAAAACAAAACATTTTAAAAATAATACAAGATTTAAGAAATCAAATTGTAATACCTTTTTACGAATATGAAACTTAAAGTCTTGTTTTAAAAATTGACCAAGTTCTGTGGCTATATCTGGCATAACTGGGTGCAAAATTGCAACCAATCTAGCATAGAAAGGCAGCAGGTCGAGCCGAGTTCTAGGAACACTGAAAAGCATTCTGAAAAGAAGAAATAGATTTTATTTAAAGATATTATTTTAGCATCCCGCCTTACAAACGATTTGGGTTATACACATGTGTATGTACTAACTTTGCTGATGTGCTAGGAATGAAGAAGGTGAATAATAGCAGTGTGCAAAGGCCAATTTTTCGATCTGAAGCAAACTTAAATCGAATATATAAAATATTTTCAAAGCCAGAGTGAAGTTAGAATATTTTTCTTTAATTGTTTTATTCTTGAAAAAATATTATATTGTGGGTGTTTGTATTACTTTTGCACTAAAGGTACTTGGGAAATGTTTTATTGCACAATTATTGTAATATTTCATGTTAATCTGACAAATCAAGTTATTATCACAACACACAATTCAATTACTTCAGTTTTTTTCATATTGATATTAAGTGCAACAGCTCAGAATAGCAGTAAATGAACATAAATGGGAGTATTTTAGCTGTCAATGTTTTATTGGTGAGGCTTCAAAGCCAGAAGTTGTTTTGAAGCGAAATTGAGGCTGATGTTTATCGAAGCCAAGTCGAAGTTTCCCACACCCCTAGATTGAATGAAGAGGAAGTGTCCACACTATTTCAATGAGTGTGGAAAAATATTTAGGAAACTACACCCTTAGTACCCCTAACCAAGATTTGAACCCTAATTTTCCTACCTTCAGTAGTCCAGTCAATTGCAAGAGTGACACCTTAAAACATTCTAACTTCGAAGCAGGTTTAAACTCATACGTTCTGCTTTAACATGAACATTCAAACCTTTCAGTAGAAAGCCTTGTGAAAAAAATAATTGTTCTTAAAGGTGTTAAGAATTATAAGCATATCAATCAATAGTATAGGATTAAATTTTCTAGTAGTCTCTAAAACCGAGATCTATAAATAATTCATTAAAAGTTGACTCGACAAACTAAGCACTGCCTATTTAGTGATCAAGTGAAATCATGATATTTTATTATACATAACAGGCTTCAAAGAAGGAGTTAATTAGATTACTAATGTTATCAATATTACTTACTTTACAAGCTTCTTACGATTGTACTTGGTATTCAGCGTCATTACAAAATCTACAGCAGCATTATCAATCATCTCTCTATTCACACATTGAGGAAGGCTAGTGAAAAATGATTCTAAAAGAATTTTATTGCTGGAGCTTGCTTGTGATTCTGGTTCTTCAACCTCTGGAACAAATCGTTTTAAATATAGTTTACAAAAACCCTAGATAAAAAATTATGTGGTTAGTTTGCCTAAACCAGTAAAAGTGGTGAGTTGTGATTATGTGAATGGAATTAAGTAGAGTTCAAGTTTATGATTTTCAAATTTAACATAATAGTTTTTGAATTATAAAATATTAAGTTAGTTTACAGGTCTTGTGTTAGTATAGTATAATATAATATAATAAATATAATAGCAAAAAAATGCATGTTAAATAACCATAAGAAGAAAATGATTGTGAATTAAAGTAAAATTGTCTTGCTACACAAATTGGTTTTACTATTTAGAAAAATAATTTAAATATATATGAAATTAGTTAATTCAGAGCTCTTTTGCCTACACGAAAATTAAATTTTGATGCAAATGAAGTTTTTGGCACTATGAAAAGCGTTTTGGGAGATGTTCAATACTAAGTTAAGTGCATTTATTTTTGATATTTGGGGAGTTATGGTGTGAATAAAGTTTTGATTAATTATTGTATTATATATTGGACCTCTAGACATGGTTTTTTATTTTTTTATACATCCAGAATGCCATATGCTGTTGAAATTAAGTCTTAGGACTTTAATCTTTAATGTATAAGGAATAACGCCATTCATGTTCAACCCTATAGCTTGGCCCATTTTGTTTAGAACTCACCCTCTGGGTCCGGTGGTAAGGGTTCCTCTTCTTCTTCTTTAATAACCATACAATCATCTGCTAATTCTTCCAGGTGGTCAGCCTCGAGTGCTTCCTCAGAAACCTAGAAGAATCAAATAATTCAATCCCAAAATTATATTTTTCAATGACACATATGTGCTCATTTTACATACTCATAAACCCAGTCTAACCTGTGCTTCCAAATCATTAGTTTGGACAGTAAGACTTGGCAAGAAATCTTTCATGTTTGGTAAGTATTCATAAAAATTCTGTGTTTCGTCATCTTCCCACATGTTGGAAGAAAGCAATCCATCCTCGCTTTCACTGTTGCCAACTTTTGAATCTAATGTTTCAATGTTCACAGCATCTGAAATAAAAATAACAATAAATGTGGTTTGCCATTAAATAGATCATATTTATGATTTTTCACCTTCAAAAATAAATTAGTCTTAAACTAACAAAGACGCTTTGTGATTGATAAACATGGAAAAATAAAAATTATATTTCCAAGATGAAAGAAAAATATGCAAACCATCTTGAGGTAGGAGGGGGAAATCTTCATCGAGAACCTCAGAGAAGCCTTGTGTGCCTGTGAGTAGCCTCTGAAGAGACACTTGAAGAGCAGTGCCTCTTTCGCGGCGCTCTCCACTTAGTTCACCCTTAGTTTGGAGGATCTTTTTGTTCTGGCGCTCGAACGCCTGCAGCTCTCGATGTTCCTACACAGCAATAGGGCAGAAAATGTAGGTCCCCTATCCAAATGAGTTGAAAAGGTCCACATATTGACCATCCAAAATCATACCTTTAAGTTACACTTAAATTGTTATGTTAAGTTTAAGTTGTGTCTCAATTACTTAATAGTTGGTATTTGAAGAATGTAGAATACATATATTTAGAATAACTCTCTTTGGAAAAATTGTAAATAAATATACAACAGTTTAATGTGTTGTCTGTTTTAATCCAATTGAAAACAATATGTAAACACATAAAGTAAGTTATGCAAAAATGTTGTTAGGAAATGATTTTACAGAAAAGAAAAAAAACTTTCTTGGTTTTTAAGTTTACAATTAAGTATATTTATGGCGATTATGACCTTATATTTTTATAAAAAAATAATAATTCATTTTTGATTGGTTATTTATTTTAAATTATTGATGTTAGTAAAAAAAATTAATTCATTTTACACCATACCTTGAGTAGATGTTTACACAGTGAGGTGTAATAGTCTTTCAGTAATGTCCTCACATTCCTTTGTTTTTCTTTTGACAACAAAGTGCTTCTAGGAACTGTCATGAGGTATCTCTCCGCCAACTGTCGGATCTTTCTTGAGACTAAACCTACAAAATTACATATAAAACAAGTAAAATATGCCAATAATCAAAATGTCAAAATGGCTACAACTAGACAAAACAAAAATACTTACCAGCATAATCTTCCCCACAATAACGACAAAATGTTAAAATAATGTTGATGTTGTTGTGCTCCTCTTTGTCCATATTTATGAGAACTGTTAAAACACTACCCAAGAGAGGTAGGCCTTCTTTGTGTGTCAATATCCCAGAATTTATTACTTCTGCATAAAACCTCAAATCCACTCGAAGTTTGCTCTGGATGAATGACTATAAAGGAAAATAAAAATGTTAAGTATAAAAATGTAAGCACAATTACTTATAAAAATAACATTTTCTTTTAACAAAACACTATAAAACTTGAATTTCTTTAAATATAAATTAAAATGGAATTATTGTAGATAGATCTTCAAACCCAGTTACAAAGTTAGTGAAAAAAAATGCCTCACATTTTTAACTAACAAAATTATTGTCATATTAAGGATAGTGCAAAAGCCCTAAGCTAAAGTTCAATCCAAGCAAAGTAAGCCCCAAAAATAACGTTCAAAGAGAAATCTTCAAAAAAAGTAACCAAAATAAAAATTTTATCTGTAACAAAACTGGTATCCATAAGTAGATGTTGTGCTTTACCTTGTCGTCTTTTTTGATGGATAGCACTTTCTGCCAATTATCAAGCAGATGAGTCGAGAAGTCTGCGTAGTCTCGATGCAAAGCATTACAGAGTTTAATGACATTAGAAATATCATTCATCTTGAGTTTGGCTTCCACCAATGCCGCCGCAGCTTCACTTATGTATTTGGTTAAGTTCAAGGTCGACATATCTTTCAATAAGGAATCTAACTGGCTTGCTGTGAACATTTTCTATAAATATATAAAAACAAGAATTCACTTTCACAATTTACTATGAAAAATACTCTTAATAGTAAGCCTACTTTTGAAAAATCTGTTATTGGTAAAAATAGGCTAATATTTACTACTTGGCTATAGTTTTTGATAAGGACGGATCAGGAAATGATTGTCAACTTAGTATAAATGGAAAACTGTTAGAAACACATGAATGATTTTATGTATCTGGGCAGAATGTTCTGTAATAATGGAATGACAGATGGTGAAATCGACAAACAGGTAAATGCATCTCTTAAGAGTAGTTGGATGTATGTGGACTATTGCAAAAGATGAAGTATCTAACGAGGTAAAGATAGCAGTATATAAAAGTGTGTTAGCGCCAATATTGTTTTATGGGTGTG
Organism: Timema douglasi; assembly: GCA_901482245.1. NCBI lineage: Eukaryota > Metazoa > Arthropoda > Insecta > Phasmatodea > Timematidae > Timema > Timema douglasi. The sequence goes on from CABEEJ010000588.1 coordinate 90,520, forward strand.
AAGTGTGGGTTTGTCGGGAGAAACACAAGAACAAGGTGAATGCGATTGGAATGAGATATCTAAGAAATGTATATGGAAAAACTCGTATGGACTCTCAGTAATGGGTGCTGGAGGACAATGTGCGGTTTGAAAGTGAATCCAATAGGGCAATGTAAAAGAAGTAAGTTATGTTGGTTTGGGCATGGTGAGTGGGGATTTAGTGAAGAGAGAGATAGGGTATGGATCAAAAGGAAAGGGTAGGCCATGTAAGACGTGGCTAAATGTGGTAGACAAGTGTGGGGAAAAAGAGAAACGTAGAGAGTTTTAAGAATAAGAGCATATGTGACTCAGTGTATGGATGTTGTTGAAGAAAGGAAGTAGGCTATACAAGGTTAGGGAAATGTGGAGAAAGTGAGAATGGAATAAGTATAGAGTGGTTTTTTGAGCTACATGAAATTTTCTTACCTACCCTGTAAGGAAACTGCATGATTAGGTATACATGTTTACTATCTTGGAAAATAATTAATATATAAAATTAATTTAGTTCTTGATACTTCCAAGGCCCGAAGGTTTTTGGAAAACTATATTTCAAAAGCTTAGTTCAACAGTGTAGAAGCAAAAAATATGTAGGTTATATAAAATCCCAGAAATATATTTTCTGACAAATTATGAATAAAGAATTATAACAGTGTTTGCACAGTCTTGAGACACTGTGGAAGGACCTTCAGGATCAGGTTTTGCCATAATTATGTGGTAGTGTTAGGTAAAAAATAATAAAATATACACCTACCAATTTTCTGACAAAAGCTGTATTCTTCTTCAAACTGGAGTCTAACTTTGTGAAGTATGATTCATCGGGACGTGAAGCAGCCACTGTTTGGTTTATTTCACGTAATTTGGTTGTGCTTGCAAGGCGTTCTTCGGCCTCCACAATGTATTGAAGAAGATATTTCTATGATAACATATAAAACAAACTTAAATTTATTCTTTATTTGGGATTGCTGAACTGTAAAAAAAACTAAACATATATAAGTTACTGAAGCAATATTTTATTTTGGCTAAATAAATTTTGTGTTATAAAAACTAAAAATATAGTCATCAGCTCACAGTTATTTCTGCCCCACCTTGAAGATAAACCCAATAATGTGTTGAAAAGCTAAAATATAAACCTGATATTAAGTGATTACGCCTAGATGTTATTATATTCACTGGTAAAATATCAATTGGAGAAATGTCCCGAGGTGATTTTTTTCTTAATGTCAAATATTCAAACAATCTTGGAAAAATAAATTTTCTTTACAATTAGCATACTAAAAACATTAGAACAAACATTTACCAGTCTACTAACTTGAATTTAAAAAATAACAATTCCATAACCTTAGTTTGACAATGAAAGGGCAAAGAGAATAAACTAAAGTAGGGAGAGCTTAAAACAAAAGTAATTCTACATACCTTATCTTCAGAATCAGCTAGAGCACCCAGTTCTTCTTGAGTAAGCTCATTTGTGCTGTTCTCGGGCAAAGATGTATGATTGGTGGTAATGTCTGATTCTGTTGAAACAGACAGTGTTTTTTCCTGCTCACTGTTTATCTGCAACTTGGAAGACTCTAAAACCTCACCGTCACCAGACATAAAATCTATTTTCATAGAATTGTCTTTGGCATTTAGAGTTGAGCTATTTTTTACATCGTTAGAATGACAATCACCTGAATCTTTTCTGTTTCTTTCATGATGAGTCTGACTCGTGATTATATCAATTGCATCAGTGTTCATTGTTAACTTTTCTTCCGTCTTAGACGATAACAACGATTCTTCAAACTCCTGTGCTAAAGTTAAATTATCCGACACAGTATTTGAGTTGCAAGACAAATTATGTATCAACTCATTTGGTGCGTTGGCGGAGCTTCTTGTTTCTGTCAATTTGACAGAAATATAATCTGAGAGTAAGTCTTCTGTATGTACTGAGCGTGATTCATTAGTTTTATTTTCATCCACAAGTAAAGTGTTTACAAATACTGATTTTTGTTTTTTAAAGCTATCATAAATTTGACTTTCTTCTATCAGAATTCCTGTGTTTATGCCACTTTCAACAATAGATTGGTCACATTCGTTAGTGTCAGGTAAATATGAATCAGAAGACCCATCTTCAGAGTCATTGAATGAAATTTTATTTTGATTTGAAACTAGATTTTCTGGATGGTTCTCGGGAAAATATGAATCTTTATTTGTATCAAGTACAGCTGTTTCCATTTTATCATCTTGTGAGACATCCGCAGCATGAAGATCAACATAGCCAACCATATCTGGTGGTGTTGTGTTACTTTTGTGACACGTTACACCAAAAATTGAGTCTTGTGCCAGCTCAGCCAAGGTCTTGAGTCCATTATTTGGCTTTAATTTTACCTCTTTGCCCCTATCATAAGTACTGGGTATAGCATCAGATAAAATAAAAGAGTTTTGATCTATAGGCCCATTCGCAATACCAGAAATTAAATCAATCAAAGTGTCCACTTTGTCTGTCAAATCAGAATTTGATGACGTTTTCTTTGAACCCAAGTCTTTCACCTTTTCTTCAAGGTCAGTTATTGAGTCTGAGCACACTGTGCACTTTAAACTACCAGAACTTATAGTCATCTTGCCAATGCAAACACATGGCATGTTTTCTTGAGGTAATAATTTGTGGGCTTTAGAACGTGCACTTGTTTCTTCAGGTTGAATCACTTTAGTGCTGGTTTCACTATTTGGAGGTTTGACATCGTTTTTATTCGATGGATGTTCACCCTCGCACATGAACTCGTCCACAGAGCTACAACCGCTGGTGTTGGTTCCGTCTTCAACATTAGCGTCCCCAGGAGTGTGTGAGGGTTTCTTTTGAGTGAGTCGCCGATTGCATCTCTCTTCGTGTTCCCGTCTCCAGCTCTTGGCTCGACGCTCGGGCACTGTCCTCTCACTTGATACTACCGGATCCATTTGTAACGGCTTCCAGAAACACTGAAAACATATGAAAAATAAGTTTACATATTTTTAGAACAAATGATAGTAATCATCCGATATTAATTAGACTAAATTTAAAGATATTAATTAAAACTATTTCTGACTGGGAAAATTGACTATGTGGCTGATGTTGCAGACTTTAACACCTGGAAGGCCAACGTTCAAACTTTATCGAGTGTACCGGAAATGTTAACTTTACCATGTGCTTTTATATTCTATCTAGATTAATGATTTCCTTAAAATCCATCTTTATTATAATGCTCTGTTACATGAGACAATTAAAATTTTAATTGTTGAAAAATTAATTATATCTTTACACAGGAATCAAACCAGGGACTTTGTTCTAGAACCCCAATGTTCTTACTATACCATGTAATTTTTTTTTAATCCAACAGACTATAATGAATATGTGAAATCATCGGCTACTTAAAACTATCAGTAACACTGCCATGGTGACTTGTGGTCAGTTCTTATAATGTTGTTTATACAAGTTGTTTGTATTTATATACACATTGTAATTGCAAAAAGTTCAGTATAAAAGCTTATCACACATCTCCTAACCTCGGCTGTAATTCTGGTTGCTCTAAGTAGGTGAATATGTCACACATACATCAGAGCCCTTCCTTAAGGAATGAATGAAGTATAACCCTGACATGATACAATCCTTGGTCGCTATGTTGAAAGACAAATGGTGAACTAAGCCAAAATCCCAGGTTAAATTTGTGTAGGCCTTATATATGTGTTCATTTTCAACAATAATAATAATTATTATTATAATTAATATTATATTTATTATTATTATTATTATCATCACGTCTTACTACCCGTTCAGGTTATACGCACTTACGCTAATCTGTAATGGTAGGGTGATTGTGAGATGAAATGGAGGACCTACAGTTTAACGTGGAATCCGAACCACGGTGGAGGCCTGGCATTCCCCACATTCACAAGATGTCTTGTCAGAGGTGAAGGAAGGGTTTGGTAATCAGATAAATCTGTGCCGGGACCAAGGATTGAACCCCGGACCCCAGCACACGAGTCTGACACCTTACCCCTAGACCACCAGGTCACCCTATTTGAGTAGTGATCATGAATGTCACATAAACTGAAACAAATCCTCATTTCAATATTTGGTAGATGCTATTTAAAACTAACCACACACCTGATATTTTAAAATGTGGACCTGTTCTAATGCTTCCTATACACATTCAACCAAACGTCTCTTTGAATGCTCAGCCAAATGCGGGAGTCATAAATGAAGCTGGATGGTAGCTTAGCTTAGAGGAAATGCATTCATATCAGCACCAAGTGAAGATGAGAAAATCTTAATCATAGGTAAATCACACGTGGAAAACCACTTCAAGTGTACTCTGCCGAGATTTGAACCGTGACCTCATCAAAAATCTAATATATTGCGAGCCTAATACCCTATATTGCTTGTCCATCTGTGTTTTACATGATGACTAGACCATAGGCCCCTGTATAACGAACAGCCTTTAGAGTACTCTTATAAAAAGGTCTAAGTTTTAAGAAATATTCACTTTGTTACTAAAGGTTCTTGTAGAAATAGGGATTGTTAAAATAATAACCAGATTTAAAAATTCTAATACCAATTTAATATTTCAAGAAATCATATTTTAACTTCTGGACGTGTTGAAAAAAACAAACAAAAAAACTAATAGCCACAATGTGGTTGATTATCCTGTACTCACCACCTGACATTTTAAGGGTAGCATACGATATTTAAATTCCACAGGTTATGGTCGGCAAGACATGCAACATAAATTGAAGAAACTAGAATTGCATTCAAGGTATTGACTGGAAAACCCAATAGTAAGAGACCAGAGGAAAGACCTAGACGCAGGTGGGAGGATAACATTAGAGTGAACCTGAAAGAGATAGTGTGTAATGAGGTGGACTCGATAGAGCTAGCTCAACATAGGGATATGTGGCAACTTTTGTAACTGTGGCAATGAACTTTCGAGTTCCAACCCCAGCATAGGTCCAAACTTAAATCTAAAACAGACACAACATCCAGCCCCCGGCCACTAATTATTCATCACTGTGAAAAGGGAAACCCACATTAATTTTCACCAATGATATTTTTCGGCCATGCCAGGAATCGAATCCAGGTCCCTTAGCTTAGTAGGCAGCCATGCTACCGAATGAGCTAAGGTGCTGATATAACATCAGACTGTTTCTTGCAAATGGGTTTTCAGGAATTTTGGTGGTTTGCAATCCAAAATGTATAATAAACATATTGACTATTTTATATATATATATATAATAGTCAATATGTAATTTAATAGTCAATATATATATATAATAGTCAATATGTAATTTAATAGTCAATATATATATATATATATATATATATATAATAGTCAATATGTTTATTATACATTTTGGATTGCAAACCACCAAAATTACTGAAATCAGGGAAAGAAAAATAATCTTTAAAATCTTACTATTCAACATGTTATTTAGTGGTATTTTCTCAACTATTGGTAGGTCGTTAATAAATTGAACTTAATAATCTTTACAGATTAGAAGTATGTTAATGATATGAAAGATAAAAGAGATTATAAAGAGTAACATTTCTGAACAAAAGGATTAGTTACTGTATGTTATGAGAAGACTGTTGAAAATTTACAAGTAACAAAAATAGATTTTAAATCTTCCTAAAGAATAATTTAGCTCACATTTGATAACAATTTAAAACTATCTATCTTTTTATTTTTGCAAGAGTTTATACTAAATGAATAAAATGGTAATTTATTTTTAACCGTACTTTAAAAATATTTCTCCCGTTTTTTCCCAGTGTCCAAAGTGCACAAATGATGATAATAAATACAATTATTATGTTAGACAGAAATAACATTTTGACACTTAATTTCTTGCTGCTCTTTATTCTTGATTCTTCTTACTCTCCGATATTATTTCTCACAGGACAATATGGACAGGAGATGGAGTTGGGCATGGGTAGTTTCTTAAAGGATCAATCCTGAACCTCTATAAATACAGGGAAAATTATCAACATGGTTTGGTTAATAGCCTAAGTAACAATGTCTAAAAGTATACAGTACAGTTCATAGTAAATAGTATATGATATACCTCTACATGTTTAACAAACGTTAATAAATAGATAAGCATTGCACAATAAATTGAAAAGCTTTTCTGGGAGAACGAGATCTTAAAGAAGTGTGAAACTTGCACACAAAGAACTCATATTTTAAATTTAGGGGATAGCAAACAATCTCCATCAAATTTTGGAAAGGAAAAAATGATACCTGGACACGGGAAACGAACCTGGGACCTTTGGCTTAGTATGCCAATGCTCTAAGCACTGAGCTATCTAGGAATCGTTCTGTGCCGAGGGTCATTTTTCACTCATAGATGGAGTAATCCTCACTAAAAGCATAAATAATAGCTCTGGCTATTTGATTCTTAATCTTCATCAAGTTTGATGAGGTTGCCTATTATATTAAAACTTTTTTATATTATTTAAACAAATAAAATAGAGAAAATTGAATAAATAAAATATTAGGATTGTTAGTAATTTTTTTTATGTCATCTGACACCTTAGCTTGGTTGGTAGCGTGTCTGCCTAGTGAGCTAAGGGTCCCAGATTCAATTCCTGGTATGGCTGAAAATTCATCATTAATGAAAATAGGGGTTTATCCTTTCATATTGATAGATTGTAATGCATGACAGGCCTAGCCAGCCGGTAGTGGAAAAATATATGGCTTGAATAAAAAAAACTGACCCAAGCCATAAGCTGGAAACAGTAATGGATGTAAGTAGATTTTATATAATCAGAAAATTAAAAAGTAATTCACATAGAAATAGATGAACGTAATTATTTAAAGGACTGAAATAGTTATAAAATGGCACCAAAATTATTCTAGTTAGCGATAGATACAATCCCAACCTAACAAAACCTGACTTTCCTTGTAGTAACAAAATGTTTTTCTAAAATATTTTGCTCGGAAACTCTGTATTCACAAACACACCATGGTGTCTACTAAACTTGACCAATGAAATCCCCGACCTTTTCCCTGATTTCCCCTGATCATTTCCTAAAATTCCCGACTAAAAAGTATGTCACTTCCTTCTAACTCGCCCCCCC
>CABEEJ010000588.1:97742-116679 GCA_901482245.1 Timema douglasi
CCCTTCCACTCTCGTTTTTTTATCAATAATTTTTTAAATAATAATAATAAGTTTTAAAATTTTAATTAAAATTGTTTACTAGGAATTAAAAATATATTACACAGCTACAAACAAAAAAATGACATTATAATTTACTGATTATTTTATTTCATATTTTGAGTAAATTAAAATTTTCCCGGATTTTTATTGCGATTTACCAAATTCCCGACTTATTCCCGTTTTTTCCCAATCACTTCAAATTCCCGACTAATTCCCGTTTTCCCGAATGGTAGACACCCTGACACACTTAAACATGTTGTCATATAACATTCCTTCTGATTAAAAATACCTGTGAAAAAATAATGTATAAATTAACAATATCATTCCAAAATCAGCACAATTTTTATTCAAGCCTATTGATGCATAAAAGGTTTTGGTTAAGTCAGGTTGGGATAGTTTTCGTTATAAAAATGTATGTGAATGAAATTTACAAAAGTTAGGCCTCCTGTACGTCTACAGCACTAGCATGTTCAAGGCATTGGATAAGCATTATCTGATCACTTATCTGAGTTTTTTTTTATAATCGTGTACCATAATATTTTAAAACACTAGTTATAATGGTATTATTCTCTCCCAATTCTATTTATTTGTATAAATAATATTTATTTTAATATGATAAATAAAAAGAGTCTCTACCTAAATGAAGATTGTGAGCTAATCCCTAAATTTATTTGAACAGAAAAATGAACTTGTTTAAACCAAAATATTTACATGATTATTAAAATAAAGTTATAAAATACAAGATATCACCATTTATATCACTGGATTGACATCAAATGCTAAAGAACTGTAGTACATATTAATACCTAGTCGTGGTGACCTGGCGGTCTAGGGGTAAGGTGTCAGACTTCTGTGCTGGCGGCCGGGGTTCAATCCTCGGTCCCGGCAAAGATTTATATGATTACCAAACCCTTCCTTCACCTCTGACAAGACATCTTGTGAATGTGGGGAATGCCAGGCCTCCACCGTGGTTCGGATTCCACGTTAAACTGTAGGTCCTCCATTTCATCTCACAATCACCCTACCATTACACATTAGCGTAAGTGTGTATAACCCAAACGGGTAGTAAGACGCGGTGCTAATAATAATAATACCTAGTCAGGCTATTTATAGTTTGGAGTAATTTGAGAATACATGTTTTTTAAGGGAATTTTAAGGAAATGCACCCACCGCCACCTGAAAAAAAGATGGTGAAACTACCGTGCATTTAGAACCACAATATGGATAAACCCTGCCAGTGAACCTTCTCAGAAATTGCAGTTGAGCGAGACAATGGAACATTTCATACATACTTAATTATGACTTCAGCATAATATTGAAACAAAGTTATTTCAGAGTTAGTTTAGTCATTATCTAAAGGTCAATGTCTGTGGATGTAGCTGAAGTTTGCATTCCAATGTTACTAAATACAATAAAGAATATAAATATTAACGAGCAATGAAATATTTAGCTAGCATCAGTTAGTTGGATAGAGTTTACTTTTAATAAACTCGTTGTTAGGTTAAATTTAATTAAAAATTTTGGGAATTTTTGAGGGATAAAAATCAATCATAATTATCTAGAGTAGGCTTATGTAAGATATTTTTTTTCCAAAATAACATTTTATGATTACATTTACCTTAAATTATTTTTGGCAAAACAATATATGATACAAAAATAAGGAGAAAAATATATATTTTGACGAAATAAAAATAAAAAAATGGGATGCCGGTCGTCTTCAGTTGCCTTAAAAAATGGTTGGAAAGTGCACATCAAAGTTGGATTAAAGTTTGAAATAATAATTATCAAATAAACAATTTAATGTTTAGAGGAAAAGATATCATGAGACAATACAAAAGTTTGTCATTATTTATGGTCCTACATTTCTTTTGTGATTTTAGCAGATTTTGTTTTAATTGTATAGTTTTTAAATATTATTGAAATTCTTAAATCTTGTTATTATTTGAGTTTCCATCTTCTTAAGTAAATAATCATGAATGATAAGCAAATGCATAGATATCCTAATGTAATAAAACCACAAAACTATTTTGTATATAACTTAACTCTTGCTTTATATATATATAAGGTACAGTCCCCAATTTATTTCAGTTGATGTTTCAAGGACAGAGTGAAGGACTTGTCAAATACCTGGATCGTTTATTAAAGGTGGGTCTATATAGAGAATAAGTTTTAACATAATGGTGATACAGAGTACATACAGTATCACTAATAAGACACATTTTCTATGTTAATGCACAATATTAAATTACAATGTTATTATTACACACACATGTAGACAGCAAATTGAATAATACCGAGATTTATAAAGTTTGATAATTTAGAATAAAAGGGCCTCAATTAAAATAAAACTTACTAAAATCACAAGAGTAACATAGAAAAAGTAAATATTGACTATATTTTGTGTTGACTTGTATATGTGCATTATAATATTGACCCATGATTGTTTCTGGTGTATGACATCATTTCTTATAGAAATTAAATGGTTTATTTGATCAATATTTTTTTAGCAATAAATCTTACTACCTGTTCATGTTATACGCAGATGTACTAATTAGGCCTATGCTAATGAGTTAGGAAAGAGGAAGGTAAAATTTAGAGGAAGAGTACCCACATTTGCGTGGAGGGCCACCAAAATATGTAGGCCATTAATATTTTTTTAGTTATTATTAATGCAAGTAAGGTTAGGTTTGATTAGGTTTGGTAAGAACCAAAATAATATATATAAATTATACAGGGTTTCTAAAGTATTTGTAAAAAAAATTCTCCCTGACTTTTCCCTGACTATTTTCCCAAGTTCTCTGACCAACTTTTCATAAAATTTCCATTATAACTTTAAGGTATTATACATTTGAAAATATTAATTTAATTACATTTATTTCGGCCTCCTCCTCCCCCTCCCCCTGCAGACGACCTTGCCTCACCTTTCATGTAAGAATAAGAAAGCAGATGTCTTGCCAATCAGTTCAGGGAAAATGATGGACAAATAATAAAATATATATCTAACCCTATCAAAAAGTTGTAACAAACTTGATTCACTTTGGTATCATGTGCAGAATTGTGTACTAAATAACAGGACACTAAGAGCATACTAAAGAGTTTGCTATAATTAGTTTTATTTTACCTAACCTGTATATTTCCTGAACTGAATATCTCACAACAGGAGGAACCATGACTGCTTTCATATTATTCATGTCTCAAGACAATTTGTCTTTTATTAAAATTATTACACTAGTCATACAATAAGAAACTACGTTATATTTGATAAAGTGAAGCTTGTTTCTTCTTCAGTTTTTGCAACTCCACTTCTATTGATTCTCGTTTTCTCTTCAGTTGCCATTATTAATGTGTTTTTTTTTATTCTAAATCTTTAGCTTGTATATCTAATTTCCTCTTTGCTGCCTTCTTTTTGTCTTCTTCACTTTTTTTCTGCTTCTTCATCTTCAAGTATTCATGATAGCATTTCCGAGCACCTCTCACGTAATCCCATCTTTTTACTAATTTGTATGTTTTTAATCCCTCCTGCTTCTTGTATCTCATCATGAATGTGATGCTGTGCAGTGACTGTCTTTTCATGCATACTTTCAACCAGTAAAGATTTATCGACTGAAAAACCACCTTCAACAGTTGCACTCCCATGCGACAAGACAAGGCAAATCTGTATTACTTCCCAAAAATGTTTGTAGTTTGCATCTCCTATTAGAAAGCTGCCATAAATAATGAAAAGTCCTACTTCATCCCTAAACTGATCACAAGGACGAAATATTTCTTGAAGATGAAATTTTTTGAGGTTTCAAGTATTCTTTCTTGGCATTTTCAGCCAGAACATCATTTATGATGGTTAATATCCTTCAAAAGAAAAGAAAATCTCTTCTGGCCCAGTTGAGGTGAATGTTGAATAACACAAGGATCCAATGAAGACAAACCTCTCACAGCTTTCTGTTTTAAGGGACTTCTTTCTTGTAGTTTTGCAATCATGGCGGTTAACATCCTGCGAAACTCGTGTATAAATTCTAGTTTTTATTTTTCTGTCCCTGTGATTGCAGTTTCTCCTAACAAACGTTTTTTGCAAATCCTATATCAATATTTTTGCTAAGGATAAAATTTTCTGATTTTTTGGTGTCGATATATAGTAACCTTGGACCTGTGCACTTCATCAGATCAGGTTTCACAGAACGATTCATAAGGTATCTTAGAATTTTCTCTACAGCTTCAAAAATATATGGAGTCATTGGTTTTGATGTATGAAACGGTTGCAGGAAAGGCTGACATTCATCTGCAAATGTCTTGCATAAATCTAGTTTACACTTCAGGAATGGATCACAGGCTGCTCTTTTCAGTGTCTCTACAGGTTTTGTTTTAAGAAGTTTTGCTTCTTTGAGAAACCTAACAACATGGTCCCAAATTTGTAATGCCCTATGAAAGCACTTTGCATTCTCTAACCCCCGCACACCACAGAACTTCAATGGAAAAGTTGTACACCCTGTCAGCTGGGTAAACAATGCTCGACTAGCTGGAGAGTCAGTGAACAGGTAGTATGTATGACGCAATAAGCTACTTATATCCCAATCAACCGATTCCACTCCTGTTCTCAAAGAACCATGAACAACATGAAGCCCTCATGCTCCCAGATTTAGCAAACTACATACTTAATTGTCTGTGGCAGATTTGATGTATTCCTGAAGAAGTGTTATAAACTTTAAATTTACATTTGAGCCATCCATTGACACTTGTATCAACTTAGAGAGTGGAAGTCCAGGAAATGCTTCAGTAATTCTTCAGCAGTGCCCCTACCGAAAAACACACTCTTTAAGTAATGACTGATGACTTTATGATTTTCCTTGTCCCAGAATCTGATTACATTGTCCATTTGTCCTCTTTGAATAACTTTATTCAACGCTTCATCAAAACAAATTACAAAGTTGTTATACAATTCTATGCAATCCAGTAAATTGTTTTGAAAGAATGGAGCCAAGCCATGCACAATGAAATATGCGGCCTTGTCTCCACCAAGAATAAAGGCACTGGCAATGCAACACTTGGCAAACATCAACTAAAAAATTGTACCTAAATGATTCCACAAAATAAAATACATTTTATTGTCATCAACTTGCATAGCCCAAATGACTTCCGCCTTAGCTATATCATCTTTTATAACAAGAGTGTTATGGTTTCTTCGAGGCACTACACTACTTTCACTTTTGGCAACAACTTCCTTCTGCAGCTTTGCGGTTTCTGATGAAACGATAATACTATTTGAGCAACAAGCAGAATCACAATTAGGTAGAATGGTTTTGTGTGCCAGAGATTCTATTGAAACTGGGGAGCTCAATGAACCTGAATCACTTGAATTAAGCTAAAGGAGTTTTGATATGAGTTGGTCCTTTTACATGAGAAGCTAATGCTTGCTTTCCCATAATACTTGAGTTTATAATTTTTTTGCACACTTTACAAAACGCCAGCAGCTTATTACTTTCAAAACCACTGATCCAGTATGAGAATTCAGGAAAATGGTCTGGTATTAGCCAGAGCTGGATACAAATTGTTTTTTTGTTAAACATTGCTGGTGTAGCCTAATCGGTCCTAATGCACTGTATCCAACTATAACGATGCCAAACACTGGACAAGAACAAAAACAATGGATCACTAAAGTTAAGATAATTGTCATGTGCAGGCCAGGATATCTCTGCATTCACGTTCTGAAAGAAAATACTAACAAAACTTGTGTCACAGCAAGTTTGAGCATGCTAAGTGCTCCTCAACTTTATTCATTGGGGCAGTGGCCAATGGCGCAGTAAATACGAAAAGTATTTTCGGTGTTTTATTCTAAGTGTGACATAAATGGTCAATTCCCTGACCTTTAAAAGCTTCCCTGATTATCCTGTTATTTATTTCCCCGACTTTCCAGATTGTAGGAACCGTGTTATTAAAGGCTTGAAAGTTAGGATTATATCCTAATAATTAAATTTTAAATAGGCTATTATTTGGCCTTTTACATTTGTGACATAATCATGTGGCATGATGGATTTTTGTTTTAGTTTTAATTATTGTATGATGCTACATCGTGTACTCTAATTAGTTTTCAAAATTTCTTCAAACAAGACATAGATAAATATAATTGTGTTTTATTGGCAAGGGTTGGGTTTGTTGTGAAATAAGGTTAAATGTGGTCACTGTTGATGAGTATTATGCGTTTCTAGAAATACCGGCAGTTATTCTTCTGAATATAGTTTGAGGTGTATTACATGTTCGTGAGCTGGATGCATGGCCTAGAGGTATCCTGTAAATTTGCTGAGTTGTGGGTTATATTTTTTTCCTACTTTTCTTTCCTAATCAATCTACAAAAATTTTTTTCACCAAGTGAAATTTACTATAAAATATTAATATTTTTATTGGGGGGAAAAACAAAGTGCTTTAGAAAATTAAAGGTTCAATAGTGTGTGTACCCCGCTCCCATATAAATAAACCTGTGTCTAATTATATCTAGGAAGACAATTTTAAGCATATTTGGAGAAGAAAATTGATTTTACCCTAAATATTTGAGTGCAGTTTCCAAAAATGCAAGTGTTAAGCCTTGTTTATCGACTTTGTATTCGTAAGGCGAATGAAATATTTACTCCACACTAACAGATTGGTCTGTCTAAGATTCCATGTCCTTAAGTGTTTAGTCCTACCACTTTGTCGAAGTTGACTCAGCTTTAACTTTATATAGGACTAGTCAATACAGACTGCTAGGGACTAGCAAGCACAGCAACATAAATGTGTGTGCATGTATCATAATGAAAGCACCAATAGCAGCGAGTTTTATGAAGAAAGGTATTTTATAAATATATTTCTGAAAATTTGAAAACCCTTGGAAGCCTGGCATCTCAGAAACAGTTTTCTGGGAAAGAGCGATGTTAGATTGGTAAGTTAAACTTCACATTAGTATTCTTTATAACCTCTGCTTTACATATTACATCTGCTTGAACCCTGTTTCAGACAATTTTCTTTCAAACAGTTTAATTGGACATAGTCTCCGGCGTTCTCATTAATTGGTATGATCATGTGATTAAGGATACTGACTGTTTAGACAGGATCTCCATTTCTAAGGACTTAAGGATTATAAAGGCCCTGACACAGACTCTGTATCTGTAGGTCCGTGGTAGGTATGAAATTGATGCCACAATATCAGATTGCTCTGGTCACAGAGTCCTTACTCCGTAGAAGTTGCCAACTTTAACTTTATTTGGATTATTTTACACAGACTACCAATCACAGCCAAGTAAATTATGTGCATGTGCATTGAAATAAAATAACGAATGGCAGTGAAAGGATCCGTTGCTATGGAAACATATACAAAATGAAAAAATGGCTACACATGGAGCTATTTCAGAAACATTTTGCTAAAAATCTAAACACCCCGGGAAGAGCGACTTCTATGGAAAATGTTTTCTGAGAAATATCGTCTCTTACTAACTCATTGGTTGAAAAGGTCATATGATTATGGATAGTTATAATCTGTAATCACGAGTAAAATGTCTTATGGATCAGGAATACGGAGTATGAATTTAGGAGCTACGGATATGGAGTATGGATTTAGGACCTACGGATATGGAGTCTGTATTGGGGCCTTAAACTACAGAGCTTATGGCTTGTGCCCAATACACAATGGAATTTATATTACCTATCATGTTTATAGTGTTCTATAGAAATAAATTATTAAACAATCATGTGCATTATTTAGCTGGAGAGTCTTAGGTATGATTGATAAAATACAATAAACCTTATATGAAGCCCTGGATCAATAGTAGTGACCTACTAGTCCCAAGGCCTCTTAACATAGTATTTCACTAAGATATCTACAGTATATAATTTATAGCCTAGTATTTAGGTAAAATGTTAGTAAAATTAATCCATACAACAAAACTGTAGACTTACCTTATGTTTTAAAATATTAGTAACGATGTTTTAGAAATAAACGTAAACAAATTTACGAATAAATCATTTACAAATGAGACACCATACACTTTCACTAGCAAATTCAATCATGGCTACCAAAATTTTAATATTGAGTTTTGAAAAAAAAATTCCCTTAAAGTAAATAACTATTAAATGAAGCACTAGCTACAATTGGTAATAACAAAGAACGTATATTTTTATTTAAATAAAGGTATTTGGTATAATAATAATAATAATAATAATAATAATAATAGTAAACCATTGTGATGTGATTATCAATTTGTTTGTGATCACTTGTACTTTGGCAATGATGCTGTAACAGTTTGACAATATGAACTCTAGAAATGTGTAGTTCGTTAACTAATTGTTCAAGATGAACAAGTTGAACTATTAACAATTCCCTCTTCCTTTCATTGAACTATTCTGCGTATCTCCCGTTTTGAGATGTGTAGTTCAGTAACTAAACGTTCACATTTTAATTGTTACTCCAGCTGAACTTATGGCAAACTAGTCCACCTCCTTTAAATGTGCTAGTTCAAAATGAACTTCAAAATGTAGTAGTTCACAAATGAATGAACTCACTACTAGATGAAGTTTGAGAACTATTGAGCAAGATAAGCTAACTGAGTCCCTTTGAACTGTTCCCAACATTGAACATTCTGCCCATCTCTACTAGAGAAGTGTAATTGGCAAGCTATTAGTTTAAGATCGTCTCCTTAAGGTTCGGCAAAAGGGAGCGCAAGTATTTTTACAGTTTTTATAGAATATAAATTTGTTGGGAAAAATAAATCAAATATTTCTCCAGTAGCAACATGGAATTTAGTTTTCTGCACATGCTAATATTAACAAATCTTGAATATCTTTCAAGGGTGTCCTGGAGTGCTGTCAACATTTTTTGAACAAGGAGAAAAAGTTTTTACAAAATTCCAGGACATTCTTGACAAATATTAAAGATCTGTTGATATTAGCATGTGCAAAAAACTAAACTCTATGTTGCTACTGAAAAAATATTTTATTTTTTTGGCCAAAAAATGTAATACTTTAAAAACTGTAAAATTACTCGTTCTCCCTTCTGCCGTACCATAATATGAACTAGTTCAAATTGAACTGCAAGATATAGTTCGCAGACAATTTAACTTCAAGAATTAGTTCGCAGCACTCTTTGGAAATCAAAATTAAAGGTCAAAGGCATCACTTTCGTAAAACTGTTCTGGCGATGACAGGAGCCAAGGGGTTCAAATCCCGGTCTGGTGTACTGAGGATAGTTTTTCCTAAATGGTTTTACACTTTCCTTCCACTCAAATCCAAGTACACTTCTTCTAAATTCAACCTTCCTCATCCCTAGGACAATAGCGGACTACATAAGTGTAATCTGCTTTGTTGGACGCTTGGTCTAAGGCGTCACTCTCACAATATACTAAACTACCGATGACAGGAAGATAGGGGTTCTAATCCCGGTCGGCTGTACTGAGGGTGGTTTTCCACTATCCCGTCACGCAAATGGAGGTGCATTTCCTCTAAATTTAACTGAACTAGTAGTAAGACGCGGCGCTTGGAAAAAAAAAATATATATGTATAACAAGAACTGAATGGTAGTAAAGTCTTAATGATAAAAAAAAATAGTTCGCGAGCTGTTGAATATTTATAATTTGTGTAGTTCTCTTTTCAGTAAATTGAATCACTTTGAAATGTTCCAACTATCTCTTCTACAAATACAATAATAATATAATTATGACTACATATTAAACAAACTTCATCTTTGCAATAATGGATATTAAATAATTCGGATATAAATAAATTACCTCTTGGTGTGTCGTATTCTAATAGTACTTCATAACAGATGTGTTGTTTTCACGAAAATATTTAAATAGTACTTACAGAGCTACCTATGAAATAAATTATGTACTATATACAAATTAATTTCATTCAAATGGTACTGACAGAGCCATCTGTGAAATAAATTATGTACTTAATTAATATTATTCAAATGGTAATAAATTACCTCTTGGTGTGTCATAGTCTCCTAATACTTCAAAACAGATTTGTTCGGTTTTCAAGAAAACTTTTAAATGGTACTGACAGAGCTACCTATGAAATAAATTATGTACTAGATTCAAATTAATTTTAGTCAAATGGTACTGACAGAGCCATCTGTGAAACCAGATAAGTACTACATTTGAAATATAGTCTATAAATTATAACATAGATGGCTCTGTCAGTTACTATTTGATTTCTCGCTCAGAAATAGGTTCAATCTGTTAATAGGTATTAGGAGAATAAAATATACCAAGAGGTATTCCAAAAATAAAATATCACTCAAAATAAATGTTTTAAGCAGTTTTTTTAATCTCTCTCTCTCTGTTTAGTTGTATGCTCTTGTACATTTTAGTAATAAATTTCTTTCACGATGTTTGTTCACCTGACAATTTTTAGTGGTTATGTATTTTGCTGCTACTACTAGTTGCTTTATTGAATTTTTTTTTTGAGCTATATAGAATTTAAGATATTTTAGTTGTTTTAGTTTAATGGTTGTATATTCATTAGATTAAAATAAATATAAAACTTAAAAATAATCCTATTGAGAAAATTCCACTAAGTTATTTTAAAAGCATCAAATGAGTGAATATTTTAAATGTTAAAGTGATGATGCTTATAGTATAATAAATAATGAATTAATATTTTAAGGTCTCATTAGTTGTTTTTTGTGTGTTTTTTTTTCTGTACAAAATGAAACAACATCAACATTGATAGATACAGCGGCGCACCCACGGGAGGGTGGGGGGGGGGGTCGTTGTTTGGGAGCCGAAGCCCCCCCAGCTGAAGGGCCTTCCCAGAAAATTAAAAATATTACAAAATATTCCAATTATTTTCACGGACAATCGTGAAATTCTTGTATATAACAAAGAGATTATTTCAGTGATGAAGGAAAGATTAAGAAGATTAGACATTGTGGTATAAATTGTAAATATTTGAAAAGTGTGAAACCAAACGTCGGAGATGGGCAGTCCTTGTTAGCACTATGTACTCTCAATTAATCAATTATATTTAATATAAAACCAATAATTTTGTGCAGTAACTAGGGCTTTTAAAAGGGACACCTTGTTTTGTTTATTTTTAATTTTACCATAAATTTGAACTTAAATAAAAACTGGACCTGTGACATCGTAATATTTTCAAGATATGGTTAAAATTTAACTATGTTAGGAAGAAGAGAAGGGTAGTTGATATTATCATATACCCCCAACCCCACCAACTGCAAATCCTGGGTGTGAAGAAGAAGAATATGTAAACACAGACCTGTTAACCAGTGGAGTACACAGTGACAGAGGGTAGGTAGGTCGGTCGAGGATCTGATTTTGGTACAAATTAGCTTAAATCTTACCATTTGCATCCTTTAAATTCAAAATGTTTTTCGGGGTAGAAACCTCCGGACCCCCACTTTTTAGGGTGCATCGCTGATTCTATATCTTTCTTATCCCCCTACTTCAAAGCAAATTTCCAAATATTACAGTAAATGGAATATATAATGGTGCAATTATGAAAAATGCCATTTAGCTTCAAACAAAAACTTCACATTTTAATTCAAAAATAAATAATAATACAATATCCAGTGCGAAGAACGGGGATTCAGGTATTGTTATATATACAGTTTAGCCTAATTTATTTTGCTGTCAATTTTAGCTCATTTTTTTATGTACAAAGGATCCATAGTTAACATTTCTCCTCATTCATCTTTATTACTTCTATTTATTACTCTGTTACCTATATTGGTGTGTTATTCTCAAACCTCCAAAGTCAAAACGCAATGTGTCAACATTGTACTCATTTGTTAATGATTTGATTCACTCAGTTGCCGGTGATTAAAGTCAAGATGTTTTTTTTAAACATCGCGTATTGCTAGTACTAATGAATTAGGGATGAAAAGGTTAAATTTAGAGGAAGTGTACTTGCATTTGTATAGCGGGAGAGTGGAAAACAATTTTGCAAAACCACCCTCAATACACCCGACTAGATTTCGAGCCCTGATCTACCAGTTATCGGCAGTCTAGTCTAACACTAGAGTGACGCCTTATATCATGCGGCCACCGAAGCAGGGGGTAAGCTTGTTAACTTACCCATAAACCTTACCTTATGTTCTTGTTAGTTGACTACTAATTGGTTTATCATTCTTAATCATCGTTATTTTTCTCTTTAATGTTCGAAAAATAAAATAAAAAGGATGGCAGTACCTCACTTGCTGCACGTGAAAGGTGATTATACAGGGAGCGGCAAAATGATCTGACGGTTTTCGCCGCCGCGTGGTTGAGCGAGTAGTTGGTGGGGAGTGGTGGGTATAGGCGCGTTTCAGAGCCTACATGTGGACATTTTTAGTAGCCATGGCACAGTGGTCGGTTGAGCATCGCACGTTTGTTGTCGAGGCGTTTTTTAAAAGTGGTGATTCCTGTGTTGCTGTGCAGCGGCAGTTCCGTAGGCGTTTTAATTTAGGTCCACGAGGAAAAGTTCCGACACGCAACACAATTATTATGTGGGTGAGTAACTTCAGAGATACCGGTTCATCTTCGAAATGGAAGTCGACAGGCCGTCCAAGGTCAGCCCGGATGCCAGAGAATATCGATAGAGTAAGAGAAGCTGTGGAAGCCAGTCCTCGGCGGCCGACCCGTAAACAAGCTGCTGCTTTGCATATGTCTGACCGCTCGGTAAGACGAATTTTGCGGTTTGATCTGCATTTCCATCCATACAAAATGGCTATTGTTCAGCAGTTAAAGCCCAATGACTATGAAAAGCGAAAAGCATTTTCAGAGCAAATGATTGATTTGATGACAGATGAAAAAATTTTCATGATGAGCGACGAGGCGCATTTTCATCTGGACGGTTATGTAAACAAACAGAACTTTCGTTATTGGTCAGCTACAAATCCTGAAGAACTGCATGAACGTCCTCTGCATAGTCCTAAGGTCACTGTGTGGTGTGGTGTAACAAAAACTTGTGTCATTGGGCCATACTTCTTTGAAGAGGGTGGTCGAACTGTTACGGTCAATTCGCAACGCTATCTGTTGATGTTACAAAACTTCCTGATCCCTGAACTTCGGAGAAAACGCCTAGTGCGCAATAGAATCTGGTTCCAGCAGGATGGGGCAACTGTCCATACAACCAATGCGGTGATGGACTTTTTAAAAAGTAAGTTTCGTGGCCGAGTAATCTCGCGTTTCGGGGATATTGCATGGCCAGCACGCTCCCCTGATCTAAGCGTTTGTGATTTTTTCTTGTGGGGTTTCTTGAAATCAAGAGTCTACACAAACAAGCCCCGCACATTGGGCGAACTTAAGGTGGCCATAACTCAAGAAATCGCCAACCTGTCTCCTGCAATGTTAGGGAAGGTGTTCGACAGTTTTGGTGCGATACTGGAAGAGTGCTTCATCACAGAAGGGCACCATTTGAAGGACGTCATCTTCAAATCTTAAATTGATGAAATCGGTTGTTCCAATGTTATTTTCTTTAATTTCCATTAACACCATTCTGTGATAACCAATAAAACATTTTTTATCACTCTTAACATTTGTGTTATTTGTATTTTAAAACCGTCAGATCATTTTGCCGCTCCCTGTACTTGTTAATACATAAAGTTTAATAAATAATAATATAATATATTTTTCTAGTGTAAAAAAACTAACAAAAAGATATTCAAACTTCGATTTGGCTTTGAGAATATTTATTTATTAGATTTGAGTTTGCTTCAAATTGAAAAGGGGGACCCCTAGAATAGGCTATAACCTTCTTTGGTGGACAAATGGTCTAACTGTAAGGCATCACTCTTGCAAGAGAGTGTAGGTCTAACGTGCTACTCCCGCAGTAGATTAGACTGCCAATGACGGGGAGATTGAGGTTCGAATCTCTGTCAGGTGTACTGAGGGTAGTTTTTACAAAATGGTTTTCCACTCTCCCTTTTTGTAAATACAAATACACTTTCTATAAATATAACCTTCTTTATCCCTAAAACCATTAGATTAATTAGTAGGACATAGGCATATAACCCGAAACTGAAAAAAAAATAGAGTGGAGGGTTGATGAAGGAGATCGAGGATCAAATCCTGGTTGAATGTATTGTGGGTGGTGTTTCGTAAGTGGTTTTTCACTATCCCTCCATGCAAATTTGGTGAGACTTTCTTTAAATTCAACCTTACTCATCCCTAACATTAGTAAAATTAGTGATTAACCAGACCAAGAAAACCTTTAATAACTAATAATAGCAAACAAATATTTGAAACAAAGTCAAAGTTTTCAAAGCTTTGTACACCCCTCCCCTATCGGCTGGACTAATCTATTTTTATTTAAATATGTAACAAACTAGTAGTAGTACCCGCTTCGGTGGTGTAGTTAGCTAACGCGCTAGTTTCGTGTTGAGCTAGACTGCGGAGGACGGGGAGACCGAGTTTCGAATCTAGGTCAGGTGAACTGGGGGGTAGTTTATCCTAAATGGTTTTACACTCTCCTTCTACGTAAATGCGGGTTCATTGCATCTAAAATTCAACTTTCCCAATTCCTAGCCCATTAGCGTAATTAGTACATAAGTGTATAACTCGAATGGGTAGTAAGACGCGGTCCTAAAAACACTAGTAGTGTGTATCTAGTTCATACTAAACCTATGATTTACGGGGCTAGGTGGAAGCAAGAGCTGTCCACACCAGCTCATATGGTGTGATTTAAAAAGAATGATACAGTCTGGTATGGATAGGAAGTAGCTCTTTTTTACACTTACAAAAGTTACTAAAACTGTTTTCCTATATCTATACTTAAACTCATGGAATATGTACCTGTAATTTTTCATTGATAGTATCAATACTTATGAAATAATACAAATAAAAATGTTATCAATATTGATCGCAACAAAAATGTAATTTTATATTTAAGTTCCTTCCTACCAAAAACTTAAA
Organism: Timema douglasi; assembly: GCA_901482245.1. Classification (NCBI taxonomy): domain Eukaryota; kingdom Metazoa; phylum Arthropoda; class Insecta; order Phasmatodea; family Timematidae; genus Timema; species Timema douglasi. Next base: position 112,652 of record CABEEJ010000588.1, read on the forward strand.
TCCATCCAATAGGCTACTTTGCAATGTTGTTACTTAAGTTTTATTTGGTGTATTATATTAAAATAAATCAGTAAATATAATCATTTTTTTTTATTCAAACAATGTCTGATGAAATATTGTAATAATATTTAACTGTTTTGAGCATGACTATTAGACATACAAGACACTTTGCTTTACCAACAACTCTATTGATAAACTTTGGCAAATAAATATATTTGAAAATCAGCAACTGTAATTAAAGAAAGTGTTGTGCAGCATCTCCGGTGTATCTGAGCTCAGGACAGTCATTAATCCGTTTAGACTCTAGATGGTGGTGTTTGTTATAAACATTGAAATACAAATTTAGTAGAAGTTTTACTGATGTGAATGAGCCCCATTTTTAATGTTAGCATCTTGTGTAATTTTGGTTCCATCAGAAGGAAGAGGGAAGAGTCTATCCCAAAGACGCATCCTATCTTGGTAAAGTCCTTGCTTCATGATCAGGTTAGAACCGTGATCCAAATAGTTGAGGTTGCTTGGTTTTATTGGTTCCCAGATGGTGTTGTCGAACAATTCCGTTGCCTCTGGAGTTGGGTTACTGCACAGAATTGTAATAGTTTTAAATATATTTTGAAGTCAAATATACATGTAAGAGTATAATTCAGACAGAAATAAACAATAGGACTTCTTTGTAGATAGGTTGATAGTTAAACATGATGGAAGGCAACGCAACTTTGGGTTAATATTTTTGCAATTTTTTTTATAGTAAAGATTAATATACATAAAATATTGCTTCATTAGATAAATTTGGTATAACTTTTTACACATAATAAGTTCATCAGTAATTCTTGAGTACCTGTCATGGGTGTGATAACTTTCTATCTTCATTTAAAAAGTGAATGTTCAAATGCCACGGTGCTCATGACAAATATTTTAGAACTCTTTCGATTACTATGGGTAGAAAATTTGATTTTGTATAAATTTTTTTTGTTTTCCTATAAAATCTGCATAAATACTGACCTCAGCCTGCACTTCCTTCCTTTCAATCTTAAATATTATTGCAGGGTATTGAGTTTTAACCCAAAAAAGGGCACATTGTGATATTCACATCATGTTCGTAGCTACTCACATCGACGGACACACAGAATAGGCATCAAGTTTGTCTAGTCTAACTTGCCTCTGACAGGGAATTATGGGTTTGAATCCCAGCTGAGGGTGTTTTACCCTAGTTTTCTCATCTCCCTTTACACCAAAGGTGATACATTTCCTTTAAATCTCACCCGTCTTTTCACTAGATATTCTATGAATTTAATTAAGTGCAGATATCCCGGATGGATAGTAAGGTGAGGTGTTAAAAAATAAGTTTCTTAAAAACCGCCCCTGCCCTTATAATGCTACATATACTTTGTTAATGAAGATGAACCCCTGTGTTAATTACCCTGTCTGTATGAAGTTGGCCCACAGTTTGGTCATCCTCTCCACTGTTTTGATTTCCCGATCCCCCGGTTGGAAGGATGGGAACAGAATAGAAATATTGAACAGGTAGATGAGGTCGTCGTGGTGGGCCACTCCTGCGGTGGAAAAACACGAGTGGATTATTCAACTATCATGCCAAGTTACAACTCTTACCTTTAATACAGTGCTTTCTGAAAAAAAGAAATTAATGAAGAATGATAGTCTTAAGATAAATAAATTGAAGAGAAAATTGCAAATAAATAGGGTTCTCAAGGTTCAGCCAGAGAAAATTCAGAATGGCATTTTTACACATTCTATTACTTGGTATTTCTCATCTACTAAATGTAACTGATACAATTCATTTTAACGATTTATATAGAATAAAACTTGGCTACTTGCTTTATTTTTAGATTAAATCACATTTTAAGCTAAGTACAGTTCTTAATTAAATGCATTATAATAATGATGCTGAGGCATTACATATATTTCATGCTGACTTTAGCAGGATTTATGAATTACAGTGAAAGATATACTGGAACAACATTTGTTCTCATTTTAGAAAACGTGAATACAAGATACAAAGTGTTCGGGAACTCAAGGCCCAAACTGCACATATAGCTTGTTTGAACCAAAAGTAATACAAAACCCCTGTACACTTACATCCAGAAAACTATGCTAATATCATAAAATTGTTTTCAAAATTTCGGCGTACAGCGCTGGGAGAGCAAAGCTGTTCAAGCATGCGTGTACAGCAAGTTGTATAGGAGTTATCTTTAGTAACTTGACTACATGTTTTTACTCACCATATGGGGTCGTTGTGTTAGGATTATAAACAAAACTGTATCGCCCTTGGTATGTAAACTCGTAATAATAGACGGGTTCACGATTTGTTGAGGATATAAGTTTTGACTCTCGGTCCGTTCCAAAGCACACCAGAGCATCAGCATAGATCTGCATAACACAATAAAAAGTTATAATTATGAGTAACGAGTTTTCTTTGGTATAAGTGTTTGGGCTTACACCTTGTGCAGATTTAGAACGATTGAAAACATAAAATATTCTTAGAAATATTGACGTATATAAATGTACTGCTTATTTCAGTGGTCTGAATCAGTTTGAACTATTTCCAACCATTAACATTCTTACCCCCTCTAGTCCTTAGTCAACTGAAAGCACCCCAAACACACTCTTACCAATCCCAGTCCATTGTATGTGGTGTTGACTATTGGCTCGTTATTCAGATAGAACTTCCTCAGCTCGTTTGTGATGTAACGAGAACGTGGTGTGTTCCTCTCGTACATGAAGGCGATCGGATAGATTCTTTCATAGTCGGTGTTCATATCTTCGTACCAGGACTCATTAACAAGGACCTCTGAAACATTTTAAGAGATAGTCAAAAAACTTTTCCTTCATATTTCACAAAGACACACATACAAACCGCAAGAATGGTCAAGGTGTAGTGAAGTTTGAAAATAATGTGACCTTTGACTTAATGGCACAAAACTTTACCAACTAGATTCACACACTATCTAAATACTGTTGTACATACAGTAGCCCCGTGGCTTCTTTGGTGCTGACTGACAGCTCACAGCTGACTTCTGACAGCTAACATTTAGGTATATACCTAAATTTTGACCGTCAGAAGTGACAGCTGCTAAACACATGTTTTTGCAGATCATTTGGTTCGGCGTAGTGATACATAATTTCGTCTGGTAACTTTTCAAAGCTGTCAGTCAGCACCAAAGAAGCTATGGGGCTACTGTAACTGCCTTAATGTGGGTTACATTGTGGGCCTAAAATCTTCTTAGTCCAGGTCAATCAATATGCCATTGTACTCTTCTGACTATTACTATAATCAATTAATAATCATCTTGACTGCAAGACAGTTGTAGGAATAAATATATTTGTACTAGTAATAATAATGGATGGAATGTTGCCATTGTCGGAATAGTTTGGACAAACTAAACACTTTAACGTCCTATTTAACTGAACCATACTCTACTCTTCATCACACTTTCCATTTTACCAAGCTGATCATTTGATCTCCTTTGACCGGTAGAACTTTCTGTTATACATCTAATCTGACTGGCCTGGCACTGTTCTTTAAATCTTATTTTCCAGTTTACTGAGTTGATGCTATGATCTAAATCTCATTTTTCTAACATGTTTTCATCTAGATCCCATTTTAACGACCTGGCACTGCTCTCTAAGCATAATTTCCAATTTAACCAAACTTACACTCTGACCTTAATCACATTTGTCCGATAGAAAGTTCTGCTCCAAATATAATTTTACCAACCATACACTTTACTCTATACCCCATTTAATCTATCTAATGCTCTAATTTCCATTTGACCTGTCATACATTGCATTCTAGATCAATAATATTATTATTATTAGCACCGCGTCTTACTACCCATTCGGGTTATACGCACTTACGCTAATGTGTAATGGTAGGGTGATTGTGAGATGAAATGAAGGACCTACAGTTTAACGTGGAATCCGAACCACGGTGGAGGCCTGGCATTCCTCACATTCACAAGATGTCTTGTCAGAGGTGAAGGAAGGGTTTGGTAATCAGATAAATCTTTGCC
>CABEEJ010000588.1:121456-139104 GCA_901482245.1 Timema douglasi
TAGGGTGATTGTGAGATGAAATGTAGGACCTACAGTTTAACGTGGAATTCGAACCACGGTGGAGGCCTGGCATTCCCCACATTCACAAGATGTCTTGTCAGAGGTGAAGGAAGGGTTTTGGTAAACATAGAACTCTCATGAATAAATAGTAAACTATAAAAGCATAAGATGAATACTGAACCTTTATAGAAAAAAACCCAAACCGCTATTGTATCAGTTTATTAAAATAAATAGTTAATTTTAGAACAACGTAAGATCTAAAACAAAAGGAAATAAGTACGTACCTACTTAAGATTATAAGCCATGGTGATATTTAACAAGGGCCTACGTATTTACAACCACTCGTATTAACACACATGTTCGTTCTTAATTATTTATTTTTAATGATAGACCAGACTTAATTAACAATAACTATATGACGAGTGTGAAACTATAAATATAGAGTGGTTAGTTTAAGAGTTAATTTCCTGCTATCCCCCCACCATGTTATTAAAACCAGGGAGCGAGTTTCCTTATTTGACTTTTCTTTTTTTAAATCGTTAAATAGAGACAGTTAAGATCTAGATATGTTTCATGTTATTACAAGTATTATAACATATTCATTTTATAATGGCTACAATTGCCTATCCGCTTTGTGTTTGCCCATTTTATAAATGAGAGCATTTCAGCTCTGTCCTTTTTTCTTTTTTTTTACTGCGTTATGGATTTTCTTCTGAAGCAACATGCCATTGAATGAGAAAAGTTAAACTTCTCCGGAAAGGGCAAATTTAAAATAATGTATCTTTATAATCGTGGGAAGTAGAAAGAAGCTTTTCAAATTATAATAACATTATATTTGACAATAGATCCTCTTTCGCTACTGAAATTCTAGAAACGTATCTGTGATTGACAGCAATTTGGGTCTACTTAGGGTGGTTTTTCCAGAGTAGTTTTCCACTCTCCCTCCACGAAAATTCGGGTACACTTCCTATATAGTTTTCCTAATACCTAAAACTATTAGCGTAGGTAGTACATAAGCGTATAACCCGAACGGATTGCAAGACGCGGTGATAATAAGGGAAAAAAACAGCAATGTCAATTGCATGCAAGCTCGCTTCGGTGGCCAAATGGTCTAAGCCGTAACTCTCGAAATAGACTAGACCACCGATGAAGGGGAGATTGGGATTAAAATCCCGCTTGGGTGTATTGAGGATGGCTTTTCCACGATGGTGTTCCACTCTCCCTCCACGCAAATGCATGTACATTTCATATAAATACAGCCTTCCTAATCTTTAAAATCGTTAGCGTAATTAGTACATAGGCGTATAACCCAAACTGGTAGTAAGACTCGATGCTAGAAAAATATATATATATTGCTTATTATGTGTGTTTTTACCTTGAATGGCTGTTCAAGTGCCTAAATCCCGTATTTTAAATTGCTTATTGTGTGTGTTTATCTTGAATGCCTGTTTAGGTGCCTAAATCCCATATTTTGCATTGCTTATTGTGTGTGTTTACCTTGAATGGCTGTTTAGGTGCCTAAATCCCATATTTTACATTTCTTATTGTGTGTTTTGTCCTTGAATGACTGTTTAGGTGCCTAAATCCCATATTTTGCATTGCTTATTGTGTGTGTTTACCTTGAATGGCTGTTCAAGTGCCTAAATCCCATATTTTACATTGCTTAGTGTGTGTTTTGTCCTTGAATGCCTGTTTAGGTGCCTAAATCCCATATTTGCATTGCTTATTGTGTTTTTATCTTGAATGCCTGTTTAGGTGCCTAAATACCATATTTTACATTGCTTAGTGTGTGTTTTGTCCTTGAATGCCCGTTTAGGTGCCTAAGTCCCATATTTTAAATTGCTTATTGTTTGTGTTTACCTTGAATGGCTGTTTAGGTGCCTAAAGACCATATTTTACATTGCTTATTGTGTGTGTTTATCTTGAATGCCTGTTTAGGTGCCTAAATACCATATTTTACATTGCTTAGTGTGTGTTTTGTCCTTGAATGCCCGTTTAGGTGCCTAAGTCCCATATTTTAAATTGCTTATTGTTTGTGTTTACCTTGAATGGCTGTTTAGGTGCCTAAAGACCATATTTTACATTGCTTATTGTGTGTGTTTATCTTGAATGCCTGTTTAGGTGCCTAAATCTCATATTTTACATTGCTTATTGTGTGTGTTTACCTTGAATGGCTGTTTAGGTGCCTAAAGACCATATTTTACATTGCTTATTGTGTGTGTTTATCTTGAATGCCTGTTTAGGTGCCTAAATCCCATATTTTACATTGCTTATTGTGTGTTTATCTTGAATGCCTGTTTAGGTGCCTAAATACCATATTTTACATTGCTTAGTGTGTGTTTTGTCCTTGAATGCCCGTTTAGGTGCCTAAGTCCCATATTTTAAATTGCTTATTGTTTGTGTTTACCTTGAATGGCTGTTTAGGTGCCTAAAGACCATATTTTACATTGCTTATTGTGTGTGTTTATCTTGAATGCCTGTTTAGGTGCCTAAATCCCATATTTTACATTGCTTATTGTGTGTTTATCTTGAATGCCTGTTTAGGTGCCTAAATCTCATATTTTGCATTGCTTATTGTGTGTGTTTACCTTGAATGGCTGTTTAGGTGCCTAAAGACCATATTTTACATTGCTTATTGTGTATGTTTATCTTGAATGCCTGTTTAGGTGCCTAAATCCCATATTTGCAATGCCTATTCAAGCACGTTTGGTACCTCCCTCTAACAAGACACTCACCCAGCGCTCCCAGCCTGTAGTTGGACGTGACCAGCACAACATCTTGGTCCAGCAGGTACTCAGGTCCGAATATAGAACTGTGTCCTGACGCTCCTAGCCACCCCCCGAAGTGGAAGAACACCACCACTGACCTGTTGGGGTGACTCTGAGCCGTGGGGAGCTGTGGACATTTCACACCAGTACTAACAAACTATAGCGTTATCCATGGAGTGACTATTGGTTTGTTGTTCACTAATGTAAATAAGTTACACACGTTAATTTACAATATATTTTTTTTCAAACATAATATTTGAGGTTGAATCTAGTTCCTGAGAAGGAAAGATTAAAAGTATTGATTATGTTTTCAAAAGGGGGTTCTTCCAAACACTTTTTATACTTATCAAACAAGCTTCGCTCAAAGTTTAAATTATATGAAAAGTTAATATTACAATTATTTTCTTTTAAAATAAATGGTAGGACTGTGATGCATGGCACAGACTTTAAACTCGTGATACATTGTTGCAGAAACATAATGGGAAACGAGCGTTACACTCCAACAAAGAGCATAAATGAAACAATACACACTGCTAGATGAATATATTAATAATAAAGCAACATCTCATAGATGTCAATTTATGAATATATTTGTCTATAGCTAAGAAATTTTTGGTTTTATGCAAATATATTTAAAATAATTATTTAATCTTTTTAAAATGGTGCTACAATTTTGCAATGTTAAGTTATTTCAAAAAGTTGTGGACATTATGAAACTTGGATCCATCCGCTTATGTAAAGTACCTTCTAAATAATTTTATTGGAACATTTAGAAGCACCATTTTGTTAGAAATGTTAAACTGTGCCTGGATAAGAATTTTAATCAAAATCGTTAGACCCGATTTTGAGAAAATCTATTTTTTCCTCCTTTGACCCTTAAGTTAACTAATATAAATATTAGTTATATATATAATTTCAAAAACTCCTCAGGGGAGCCTTATTAAAACCCTAGATATCATAGTTTAGCCCAATAGGTAAAATTGCTCAGACTCTAGGTCGCGATAGAAACAGACAGAAAGGTGGGCAGACATACGCCATCTTGAAACCACTTTTTCTGTTTCAGTTGATCATGTAGATAAAAATCTATCAACATTTCTGATTATATATTTTTTATGATCACAATATTTTGTGGATCCGAGGGGTCGAGTGAAAGTAAAATATATATAATAAATATAAAATAAAAATAAAAATTATATAAAATATATAATATTGCCAATCCTCGGGATGGGCAGCCCTTTCGCCAATCCCTCCACAAGGGGCGAATTGGCTATAAAAGTTCGGTGAAATCCAGCTTTACAGCTTTCTCAGTAAAATAAATTTTTCATGGTGGCGTTTGATGGCTGTAGCTTTATAGTTCTTTCATTCATAGTCAAATTGTGCATGATTTTAATAAACTTGTTCAAACAATGTGTGTTGTTTTAATTGTTAAATTGAGAACACTAATTTATCAATTTTCACATGGTGGGGCTAGTTTCTCTTCTCATCCGTCGCAATGGTAACTACATTGAAAAAAATATATATTGGCCACCTCTGCTCTACACCTTGTGCTATTTGTATATTGCCCCCCTGTAGAAACTTTGAATGCAAGGCGCTAAACAATCGTGTAAGTATAGTTGCCGATATGTTTCATTACACGGCGTTGTTAGTAAAACGCTTGACTTATGGATTCACCAAGTTCAGTGCAATCTAATTCGCAAGTTAAAGATTTCTATCAAATAGAGATTTGCTTTATGTAAAAATGCGTCAAAATAAGGGTTAGAAAAATCACGAGGTTTTAAGGGTAGTACTTTATTTTTTACACTATAGAAAACCAGATCAGTACGTCTAAGGAAGATAAGTAAATTGTCTTTCGTTTGTCATGAAATTGAGGATTGATTCATTTATAACAAATATGATTTTATGAATCGTTTTATAAAAATAAAACCTGGTCGCATGAATCTAAACTGGGACCTTTAATTTGTTTGTGTAAAGGCGCAATACATCAATGTGTATATGAATTATGTTAATGAATGTTAATGATTCTGAATATTTTATATCCTCATTTGTTATTCATTTGATTTAATGATAATTGGGCAAATGAGAACCTCAACCAAAACCTAAAATTTTCAAAATGAACTCGGTCGTAAGAACAAAATAGTTTGGTGGCCTGGTGGTCTAGGTGTAAGGTCGGACTTCTGTACTGGTAGTACGAGGTTCAATCCTCGGTCCCGGCACAGAGTTATCTGATTGACAAGACGTGTAATAATCACAACTTGTGAATTTGTGGAATGCAAGGCCTCCACCGTGGTTCGGATCCCACGTTAAACTGTAAGTCCTCCATTTCATCTCACAATCACCCTACCATTACACATTAGTGTAAAGTGCGTATAACCCGAACGGGTAGTAAGACGCGGTGCTAATAATAATAACAACAAAATAAGTGTATTTTACTTTCTCATATGGGGAAAGAATTGCAACCGAAAAAATGACTACCTCTAAATAACCATGGTTATCGACGTGTCAGGTGGTCCCGAACTAAAACAAGTAGATCTTTAATAATAATTCTGTACGTCTGATTTTCTCTACAGTAGCCCCATGGCTTCTTTGGTGCTGACTGACGGCTCACAGCTGACTTATGACAATTAACATTTAGGTATATACTTAAATTTTGACCGTCAGAAGTGACATCTGCTAAACACATGTTTTTTTTTAGATCATATGGTTCAGCGTAGGGATACATAATTTGGTCTGGTAAGTTTTCAAAGCTTTTAGCTGTCAGCTGTGAGCTGTCAGTCAGCACCAAAGAAGTCATGGGGCTACTCTACCTTGGGCTACAGCGGTAGTGGTATAATGGATTTAATCCAAACTTGATATTTAAATGAAAAATGATCATACCTCTTGGTCAAATCATGATTTTGATTCTAACCCTAAACTTAAAGAGTATATTACTAGCTACCAATTTTTTTTTTTATATTCAAAATGGTTTAAAAATGGCTTTAGGCTTGGTGATTTTTGCTAAAAATTGTTTTACATGAAAATAGCGTTATATTCTTGCGTTTCAGAGAAACGTTGATTCATTTAAAGATTGTTATAATATTAAAATTTTGCTCAAACTGGACACCCGGAGAATGTTTGTATCAGATTCAAATATCCGAAGCTATTATAATTGTTTTAGTAAGTATTTACTAGCATCCAGATATCATATTCTGAAAAATAGAAAAATTACACTTGGACACGGTAATCGATTTGATAGCTCGTGATCTTAATAAAAATCACACATTTGTAACCAACGATTTCCACACGTCCATCATAGACTCTGCCTTAAAATATGAGTGAAGAATGGCCCTGAGCACGGGATAATTCCTGGATAGCTCAGTGGTTAGAGCATTGGCGTACTAAGCCAAAGGTCCCGGGTTCAATTCCCGTGTACAGGTGTCAAATTTTCAAAATCTAATGTTTACATGATAAATAACCCTGTATACTTATTTTAAAGAGAATATTTGATTTAATGGTAGCTAACTAATGACTTACTTAGAAAAGTTTTATTATTTTTTAAAAAAAGCCACAACAATTTTACTCAATGTTCTTTTCCGTAGAGTGTTATATCAATAATATAACATATTTGTCTTTCTGAGGGAAACACATTAAGGGCTAGTTTACTGATATTTTTTTGTAAAAATGTTGTCCCAAACTATAGTAGAAAGTATGTACAACTGCGTCTTAACACATATTTATATATATAAATATATATATATTTTTTTTTTACTATTTTTCAAATATTATGTTGGCAAAATGAACAGAAATGAAAATTCTACTTTAAAGATGTCTCCCCATCTAATTAGTGTACATATCTGCATTATTATTGGTTAATATTTAAATGAAAATATTTGTTTGGAATAATATATTTGATTGCTACTGTCACTTAAAACATTAGAACTTGTTTTTACTCATGCTAAACGTTTGTAACCTTGGTAGTGTAGACATTCAGGAAGAGGCAATCTTCGGAGGACGGAAGTGGGTACTCGTCTCCTTCCTGCTGAGGACAGTCGAAACCATCCTTGGTGGCGTTGAGGATCCCTTCCCAAGACTGCAGTGGAGCGGGAGGCTGTCACAGAACATGACGAGGATAAGGGACACGTCACAGAAGAAAACAGATCACTCTTACCTTCAAGACACTAATGTTAATATTATTTATATACTTAGCGCCCGTTCGGGCTTTCAGCAGTTCATACTAACGTAATTCTAGAACAAATACAACAACCAGACCTCAGGCCATTGATTTACCATTTAAAGAGAAAAAAAAAGACCAGACCACATTTTTTTTAGCACCGCGTCTTACTGCCCTTTTCAGGCTATACGCATACTCGTGTGTAGCTAGGGATGAGGAAGGTTGAATTTAGAGGAAGTGTACCCATATTGGCGTGGTGGGCAAGTGGAAAACCATCTTCAGTACACCCGATCGGGATCCAAACCCCAATCTTCCTGTAATCATCAGTCTAGTATAACACGAGAATGACGCCTTAGTCAATGCGGCCACAAAAACAAGTACCAGCCCATATTCACAGATGTATTTTATCAGGAAGTAATAACAGCTATTACCTGCTTTGGTGGTCACATGGTCTAGTGCGCTACTATCGCAGTGGACTAGACTGCCGATGACGGGAAGATCGAGGTTCGAATCTCGGTTGGGTGTACTGAGGGAGATTTTCCCCTAGATTGTTTTCCACTCTCCCTCCAAGCAAATGTGGGTAAACTTCCTTTAATTATAATCTTCCTAATCCCTATACCAATTAGTGTAGTTAGTATATAAGCGTATAACCCGAACGGTTAGTAAGACGCAGTGCTAAAAATAATAATAACTATTATTTCAATAAAATTATTATAGCAGTAATATTAATTATCGGTGGCCTGGCGCTCTAGGGGTAAGGTGTCAGACTTCTGTGCTGGAGGTCCGGGGGTTCAATCCTTGGTCCCGGCACAGATTTATCTGATTTCCAAACCCTTCCTTCACCTCTGACAAGACGTGTATTAATCACAACTTGTGAATGTGGGGAATGCCAGGTCTCTGTCGTGGTTCGGATTCCACGTTAAACTGTAGGTCCTCCATTTCATATCACAATCACCCTACCATTACACATTAGCGTAAGTGCGTATAAACCGAACGGGTAGTAAGACGCGGTGCTAATAATAATAATAATAATTGCAAAACTATTTGCATACATCTGCTAGATAGAATGCATATATACACACACGCCCTAAATATAATATAAAATAAATAGTTATTATATATATCGAGTGTTTATGTCTGTATTGGAATCGCAGTAATAACGTAGATTCACAACATTTAAAAAATAAGTCCTCGCTGTCAAAATTGACAACATGTAATTCAACTATATTCATTAGTTTTTTGGACATCTACTATCTCTGTCAAAAGTGACCACTCCAAAGCATACGATTATATATATATGAAAGAAGCTTTAGTAACTTTCTTTGACTCTCATTCACGTCCCATCTAACGACAATCCCATTATAGGCTGTACTCACTTTGAACCGTAGGCTGCCGACCGGCGGCTGGGCGAACCTCACACCTCTGAAAGAGTAGATAGTCTTCCCTAAACGGGATTCGAGCACGCTCCCTCTGAGTTTCCCGGCGGCTGTCGTCACCACGGGATTTTTACCCTGCCGTCCACCTTTTGTCGTTGCCGTCACACAGACAAACAGCGCAATCACAACCGCAACAGGTAACTTCATCGCTCTTTCAGTTCAACGAGTCGCCGGAGACTGAACTTGTTTATGTTTTCGTTCGCGGTTTGTTTTTATCTAGTCGGGACGTTGCCTCGGAGGCTCCTCCCACCGATGACGTAGTTGTTAATAGAATCGGTATTCCCAAGAAATGCGACGGTTCCATGAACGGGCTAATAAGGAAAACACAGCATAGTCAAGTGCTGTTATTGTTTCACAGAATATACAGTAGCCCCATGGCTTCTTTGGTGCTGAATGACATCTTTAAAAAGTTACCAGGCCAAATTACGTATCCCTCAGCCGAACCAGATGATTTGCAGAAACATGTGTTTAGCAGCTGTCACTTCTGACACTCAAAATGTATGTATACACCTAAATTTTGACTGTCAGAAGTCAGCTGTGAGCTGTCAGTCAGCACCAAAGAAGCCGTGGGTCTACTGTACTAATCACGATTACGAGTCGAGTTTTGCATGGCCACTAACCTGGGTGTGTCTGTTTTTGTAAACATATGACTACGATGAAATATATAAATGTGACCAGCATTGGTGACCCCACGGGATAAGGCGTCATCCTCGTCTGGACTGCTTTGTTAGTAAGGGGGAGGTGAGGGTACGAGTCCCAACCAAATGTACTGGTTTTTTTTTACTTTTACTTTATGTAAATCAGGATATATTTTCTATAAATTCTACCTCCCTTATCCCTAACTCATTAGTAAATATGCAAAGAGCCTGGATTTTTTTCTAGTTAGTTAGCTGAACACCGCGTCTTACTACCCGTTCAGGTTATACACATATACATTAATTACGCTAATGGTTTTAAAAATTAGGAAGATAATATTTAGATGAAGTGTACCCGTATTTGCGTGGAGAAAAACTTGAAACCCATTTAAGAAAAAACCCTCTCAGTACACCCAACCGAAATTCGAACCTCGACCCCCCGTGTCATCGGCAGTCTAGTCTTCTGTGAGAGTGACACCTTAGACCATGCGGCCACCGAGGTTGGTGAACATATATTTTTTATATATGGCTAGCGAAAAAAAAAGCTTTGTATTAAACGAAACGCTGGACAATCGCCCGTGTTTATAATCCAAGGTAGGTCAAAACCTTGGCCTCGCGCATTGTGAAAGAAGTAAAATCATGGTTCAGCCAGGCCTTGTAACAGAATTTTTGGGGTTCTCCTTCCAATCCAATTTTCATAGAATTCTTTAATGATGCAAATAAATTGTCAGACAAGCACCGCATTTGCAAGTTGTAGTTGTGGGACCCGTTTCCAGCTTGGAAAGTATAATTCTAGTACCATCTCCCCACCCCCTACCCTTATCACCGGGCCAGGGTTAAGGATTCTTGAAAGAGTTATATTAAGGAATCCGTCGGTTTTCAGGATAATATCCCTTCTAGATCTTTTGAATTCCTCTCTATTCTCATAGTTTCGATTTAACATTAACTCAGCTTATCGGAGTCTTTCCCGATGCACTGTGATATATAGTTTTGTAAAATGAGTTATTAAATGTCTGAAATAACTTTTTTTTTAAATGTCCTCTTGAACACGAAACTTAAAACACTTTAGGGAGGATGTTTAAAAAAAATACAAACAAATATTTTCGACCAACATTGATATTGACATTCAAAAGTGACCGCTTGAGTCAGATAACATGACTCGACTCATGAATATAAGAAAGTTGTTTTACCAACTTTCGTAGCTGTCAGATTCCGTTACTCCTATCGTATACCTACTCTATTTTTTGTATAAAATCTATATAGCGTTGTTATTAAAACAACGGTTTATTCCCACAAAACAAGATATATATTCAAGATAATAGTTATTCAATGTATACCTACTTTAACAATGTCTACTTTGTTTGTACACTTAATTACACTACCTCTTACCTACGAGTATCACAAGGTTAACCAATTAAGAAAACAACGTCTAATCCTACATATGAAAATTGCTATGAAATGTTATATTACGACAGTACAAACTCGATAGCTGCCATCTATTGATTCACAAGGCAGCTGTTTCAAAAACACCACAAGCATAGCAGCTTATATTTGCTTTGCTAATCGGAAACAGTGTCAAAGGTGTCAGGATGATTACACGTCATTGTTCTTATGTGACCTATCATTAAACTAAATGTCCATAGTTGACAGTAAAGGTAGAAATATTCCCTTTATAAATATCTTCACTTGGTATCCTTTCACTAAGTTAGTTAACTGCCCACGATAGGACCAGATTACCCAGAACGAAACTTGTAAGAGCTAAGATAAACTTAAAAAATAATCGTAAATAGATACTTTCAAAGTTTACAAAATCTTCTTGAAAAAGTAAATAATACAACCATTGGTGACATTTTGTATTCTAGCACTGTTAAAATAGTTTGAGACGAGCAAAAAAAAATGCCTATCAAAGCTCGAGTCTCCTCAATTTTATTTGGCCGGTCGTTTTATAACTCTTTCCAACCGTTAGCACTGGTATGCAAATTAGTCGGCCCGTTTCCTTTGATCAACCTTTTCCAAAATGATGTATTTCTTCTCCGTCATCGATGGTTGTCAGCCCACGTGTTTGTACCCATCGCTATGCACGCCGCCGCATTGTGCGTCTCAAAATTTCTGGAACCAACCAAGTGGTGGTCTTTCATCACACCGTACTACTACCTGCCGAGAAGCGTTGTCGTGATACTCTTGAGCTTGTACTACGATCAATTTCTGCCCAAATTAATCGCATTCATTGAAAGTTTTGATGCGAACATAACAAAAATTGCTAGAGGAATTTACTTCCCTAATAGAAGTTCGGGGAAAATGTTCTGGTTCTTATCAGGGGTTATAGTTATACTTTACCTGTTCCTGTCTCTCGATATAGACGTAACAATCTCATGTGCGTGCAAACCAAGGATACTCCTGGACGTCTGCAATACTTTGCCCTTGGCGTCCAGGGAGCTGTATGCCATAATGTTTGCTTTCTTCTGCCACAATTTGACGGTGAGATTCAGACATTTTAAGAGCCTACTAGAGTACAGCGTCTCTACTAAAGTGGAGGTGGCGTTCTATGGTCTCGAGACTCGGTATATTCGAGCTCGTCGTCTCGAGGAAAATTTGGAGGAAATCCGCCTGTACCACACAAAGCTGTCTCAAGCCGTGAGTCTCTTGAATGACTGCTACGGAATCCGCATCTCTTTTTACTTCATCACGGTGACTGTCGAGATATTGCTCGACCTGTACATGTGTTTCATGTCCCACAAGATAGGCATACCTCTGAAACCAATCTCTTTTGTAATTATCAACCTTGTTACCTTCTGGTTGATAGCCGAGTATGCTGGGCGATTGTTCGACACTGTAAGTAGCTCATGTTTGTAATATTCAACCTTGCTACCTAATGGTTGATACCCGAGTATTCTGGGTGTTTGTTTGTCATATTTATAACCTAGAGTAACATATGAAACACCATAAATTATTTCAGGTAATCTTGTGCTCATGTTTATACCTAGCAAGCTTATTTTCTTATTTATTAGTTATTTTGATGTTTACCACGTCAATCAAAGCTGTTTGTGAGGGTCTTATTGTGTCTGAGAACACTATGGTACCAGCTTCAGGATCCGGAACATCTCTATCGGGGGGAGGGATATGGGGAGCTTGTGTTCGAATCCCAGTTCTACACTTTAAGCGAAGTTTTAGCTGATATATTACTTACTATACACCAACAAGACCAATGTCCCAATGACTTATAACAATTTTATTTTATTTCAGAACCGTGAAATTTTGGATCACTTAAAAATCATTCCTGTACTCCCGATGAACCGTGACTGTCAGTTTCAAGTAAGTCATTGCAAAACTAAATAAATGTAAACCGGAATAATAACTTGGAATGATTTGTACTTAAATCTGTTCACAGATTCAACTGTTCATAAATCAAATAATGGCCTGTCCGAATTACGTCTCCGTTTCTGGTTTTGGCATCATCAAAAAAAGCACCTTACTTTCGGTAATACATTCACAGTAAACATGTTAGTGTTAATGTTTTTGTTTTTTTAAACCACACGGGCCAAGGGTATTGGAGATGAATACAATATTAACTACTTTATATTTACCTACAGTTTGTAGCACTCATAGCCGTTTACGCACTGCCTGGTGGTGGTACGGTACGGATTTGTTTGCGAGTTGATGTAGCCAGTAGCTGACACTCAGCTAAACAGTAAACAGATCGGTCGTGACTATGTGAGGTAATCAGCAGCTGGTCTAGCCAGCTACTCCAAATATGGTTGTTTTATCACTCACTGGCCACTTCGATTGACGGAAAAATACTTAGAGTAATCTGAAGTTTATGGATCCTAAATACCTTTTGCACAGCCATTTCTTTGTCCACATTCTCTTTGTCATATTCCTCACCTCCTCAGGGTTGGATTCAGAGGGAGGCGTGGGGGGGCATGCAACACCCCCTCAAGAATTTGTTAAACAGTTTTAACAATAATAATTAAAATATTAAACCAGTTAAAGCTATGTTTTAGTCACTATTGGTTGTGTTGTACTGTCACGTAATATATCAATAACCAGTTGTTTCAAGTGTCAATCACTTTTAATTGTTTGATTTACATTTTTAACAAGTAATTTAATTTGTTTTAAACAACAAAAAACAAATAAACGATAAACTTGTTAGAAATTTTCTTTCTAAATTTCTAACTGATTTCTAAATTACTCTCAATATTTGAAAGATTTTTCCATCAGAATTTCCCGAGGTGGAACCACGCATGCTATAGCGATGCCAGGTTTCATACTGTGCTATTTCCCCCGCTATTAGGCACCAATTATAATGATTTCGTGTTTTAATGTGATATTTGCCCCGTGAATGAGCACCAATTATAATTATATGAGATTTTGTTTTGATGTGACTGTGGATGATACCGTGTTGTATGATGATGACGACGCGTGCATGTGCGTGCGGTTATGCGATCTGATTTTATGCAATTGATTGAAATCAGATAAAACTTGATGGTGCAAACAATTTATTTATTTGATTACACTTTCACTATTATAAAATCGACATTGATACAGTTTCTATGTGATTTTACTATTACTATTATTATTATTATTATTAGCACCGCGTCTTACTACCCATTCGGGTTGCACGCACTTACGCTCATGTGTAATGGTAGGGTGATTGTGAGAGGAAATGGAGGACCTACAGTTTAACGTGGGATCCAAACCACGGTGGAGCCCTGGCATTCCACACATTCACAAGTTGTGATTAATACACGTCTTGTCAGAGGTAAAGGAAGGGTTTGGCAATCAGATAAATCTGTGACCTAGACCGAGGATTGAAACCCGAACCCCCAGCACAGAAGTCTGACACCTTACCCTTAGACCGCCAGGTCACCCTGTGATATTACTATTTTTCTGTGCTAAAATAACTATTTTATGCATTCTGAGTACGGTGCTCTGTATTCTGAGTACTGTGTACTATGTTAGTATTACTGTGTACTGTTGTATTACTGTGGTTGTTGTTCTGTGTAGATTTATGTTATTGTCACTGTGTGTATTCATACGCACAAGCTGCCCACATATGACCTACCCCTTGTTTCTTGGACCCCTTGTCACCAGTGTTAAAACTAACTAATAGAAAAGTTCCTGGCAACCTGATGTTGTGAAGGCTAGTTTCCTATTGGATAGAGGGAGCCAGAATATCACATTATGTTTCTAACACAACGGAGTTGATCTTTTAAAGATAAAAGTTTTGAAGCGCAATGTATTGAAATTATTTCTGAAAACGCTCGATTCTCCACGGATGAAGTATTAAAATGAAATATTGCATACAGTACTTTTTAGAAAAGTACACTTCATCAATGATTTTTTGAACATATGAGAGGGGTCCAAAACAGTATCATTACAATACCCCTCACGAAAATCCTGGCCGCGCGTCCCCTTCACAAAAATTCTGGATCCACCCCTGAGCCTCATTTGTAATACTTAAGCATTCATAACAAAGTATAAAATAAATTCCATTTGGTAATTATATTTATGTATATTTGCAGGTCATGATGGTACTGGTTACTAATTTCATTGTCATGATTCAACTGTCACAGTTACTGAAGCCCATAACGGACAAGTTTGTAAGTGATGATGAGCTGAGATAAATATAATTGGTGGAAATAATATAAGATACGTTGGAATGTACATGTGCTAAAATAAAACAAAAGAACTCAGTACAAAAATTTCATGTACACACTGTTTCAATAAATTATACTTTTTTGTGTTTTACTGAGCTGTGGAAAATCTCTATTAATTATATATTGAACAGTTTAGTATTTGCCCAAGTTATTGACCTATCCCTACACCTACTAATGACGTGTTGACCAATTCCTTACCGCCTGTTGATTTGTCCACAACAAGTATAAAGTAATTCAGGGTTGATTCTGGTTGGTATTGATGAATATATTTATTAATTGTTTAAAGATTTGTCCTTTTATCCAATTCTGTGTGTGTGGTATTAGAACCACACCATAATAATTCTAGGTTAAGTTGGTTTGTAGGTCATTCATTCATATTCATAAAAGGAACGATAGTTAAATCAGTTACCGTAATGAATTTGACTTTACAAATATTAACAGAATTACCTTAATAGGAAGTTAGCTTAAAGTAAACACTACATAATTAGGCTATATAGCTAATTGTAAACCACGCTAGGAATTACAAATCAGTACAAAAGCACCTAGCCAGGAGTCGATCCTCAGCCTCAAGGGTTAGAATCAAGCACGATAGTGAACACCCAAATCTGTTTAATTTTAATTGGTGCGTTTAAACACAGGGACTATCAACGACAGTGCCAAGGGACAGTAGTCAAGAAGAAGGTTAGAGATAAAACACACCCACAGTTTAATGGAAAGAGTATGGGAAATCCACAGGAGGCATGGACTTCCCCGTCAACAGAGACCAAGTGTAATGCGAGTCTTATCAACTTATTCTGTCTGCTCTGCCATCACCACGGGTAAAACCTAGTGGCGGCTATGAATATCGTCCAACGCCTCTAACGTTTAACCAATTTACTTCGTACGATTCAATATTTTGTAACACAGTAGCATGAATGCGTGGACACGAGGACTAAGGCGTCGAGCTTGTCTGGTCTGGTTTCCAAGGGATTGGTAGGTTAGTGTCAAAATATGGGCGGGTGAAGCTGAGGGTGGCTATTTTCTAAATTGTTTTACACTATCCCCTCACGCAAACACGTGTGCATTTTCTATAAAATGTCTCTTTCCTCATCCTTAGCTCACTAATATAAATTAATTTATTTCGGTGGCCGGAAGGAGTTACTCTTGCAAGACTAGAATGCCAATTACAGGAAGATCAGGGTTTGAATTCCGGTTGGGTGTAATGAGGGGTTTTTTTCTTAAATGGTTTTACACTCTCTCTCTCTCCCCATGCAAATGTGGGTAAATTATCTTTAAATTAACCCTTCCTTAACCTCAACTCAGCGTAATTAGTACTAGAGTGAACAGGTGCGGTGATAAAAAAAAACTATAAACGTGGATAGCGTGGAAGACTTGGAGTACAAAAAGATATCACAGTATGTGGGGATTGAACTCCAGCCTTCTGCTTCAGAATGAAGCATGTGGGCACTGAGATAATTACAGCGAGTAATGTTCCCGTCCTGATATGTCCTTGAGGAACTAGTAGGACGTGCGATGACTGAATACTAAGCGACACAAAGAAGAAAGACGTGTTTTTGAGACGTTCGCCAAGTTACTGACAGCCAGATCCAGGAAACATAGGCCCGAGGAGGTGTTATCAACCCAGCACGTGGTAGTGGCGGTGTTTCCCCTGGCACAAGTCGGTGCACTAAAGCTTAGTACAGTAGCCCCGTGGCTTCTTTGGTGCTGACTGACAGCTCACAGCTGACTTCTGACAGTCAACATTTAGGTATATACCTACATTTTGACTGACAGAAGTGGAAGCTGCTAAACATGTTTTTGCAGATCATATGGTCCGGCGTAGAGATACATAATTTGGTCTGGTAACTTTACAAGGCCGTCAGTTGTCATCTGTGAGCTGTCAGTCAGCACCAAAGAAGTCATGGGGCTACTGTACGCACTTGGAAACCTTGTTGGCCAACTGTTTACCAACTGTCGCCCAACTGTTGGCCAACATGGGAAACAAATTGTTGGCAAATATTGTTTCGCGTCCAGACTACAATGATGAAATATTTGTCTCCCGTACAAATTTCAGTAGAGAAAAAGATATTTATTGAGGAGGATGCTGCTATGAATTGTGCCAACAAAGCATCCAAATAGCAGAGTCAAATTGGCCCACGTTGCTGGCTGGCGGAAATGTTGGCCAACATTGTTTCTTACAACCCGTTTGAAACGGATCACGGGAAACATGTTTTCCTTGCTGGGAAACATAAAGGCAACATGGAAAAATGTTGGGGAATAGTTGGCCAACAGTTGGCTAACAGTTGGGGGAACAATTGGCATGCAATATTTCCGGGGAAATGTTTCCTAATGCGTACTAGGCTTTAGGTGTTTTCTATAATTTCGTAGCATTGAAGTGCCATATACACCATTTACATTTTCTATTTTTCATCTGTAGAGGTCATGGGAACTATTTTTATGTAAGTAAGTCTGAGCCCTCCTTTTACCTGGGAAGGACTGGAGTTCTTTTAAAAATATATATTTTTTAGAGTTATTTTGTTTTTTGTTTTCCAACTAGCCTCCATATCGAATCTTGGTACCGCTCAGATTTAACACAATCTTCGTAGACTTGTACTGTCAGACAAAATATTTAAGAATCAAATAGCCAAAGCTATTATATTTTTATTTTCTTAGTGAGGATTTACTCGAATCTAGATATCATATTCTGAAAATTTAAAAATGACACTTGGACATGGGAATTGAACCCGGGACCTTAGGCGTAGTACGCTAATGCTCTAATCACTGAGTAATCCAAATATCCAGAATTCAGAATATGATATCTAGATGCGAGTAAATCTTCACTAAATAATAATAATAATAATAATAATATTTAGCACCACGTCTTACTACCCGTTCGGGTTATACGCTTTAAGTACTAATTACTCTAATGGATTAAGAATTGGGAAGGTTGAAATAGAGGAATTGAACCCACATTTGCGTGGAGGGAGAGTGGAAAACCATTTAGGAAATCCCCCCCCCCCTTCCCC